>JBAMJV010007583.1:0-162554 GCA_037951105.1 Echinarachnius parma
GGTTAAAATCAATATGTAGATTTTCACACCATTAGAAAGTCCTCATCACAAGCTTTCATTTGATGATTTGTTCTAACTAATTGGTCAATAATTGGCAAAGATATGATTGTTTCAATTTTACAATCATAGGTCTTTTACACACATTGTGTGAATTAAAAATGCCCATTTCTTCAAAACATCGAATTACCGACAAGCAAGGTTTTGCTATAGCCGGGTCACATATAATAATAGTTTCAGGTATTTTGAACACACAATAGAATAAACAGAAATGCTTCTCAACTGTTCGCTAAAGTCCACATGACTGAAAATTGAAACCAGTTTTGAAGATCGCATATTTCATACATTTCATATAATTGAACCTACACCTGTGAAATTACCCAAACAGAATAGAATTAACAAAATGGCTTCTCAACTATTCCATCAAGTCCACATGACTGTTACTGAAACAAGTTTTGAAGTTCACATACGTGCTATATTAGGTATCTTGTTATAGCAGAGCTCACTATACTGTACTTTAAAATCAACATACTCTACTATAATAATTGACGAGATTTTCCTTTAAAAAATAGTCCAAGCATACACACAATTTTGTTCTATTTGCTCATTTAGCAAATTAAATCATGAACTTTTACTTGCCCTTCCAAAAACAAAAGGAGAAGAAATTTGACAAAATTGCTTGGCAAATTTCTCACTTGTTTCCAGATGAGATTTTTGCACAATGTATCACAATTTCCCCTCATAGTTGAGCAGTTAGTTGCACAAATTAATCCATTTTAGAAATTGTACTTGCCCGACTTCCATTTTTCTTGCACCAGTCAATGGGACAAGGGCCCTGTTGTTATCTATTCACAATATTGGACAAAGACAATGAATTTGGAAGACAATATTCTAGGTGGATTTCTTCAAATCTGAAACATCTTAATACATTAAAGCTATACTAATACAGCCATTTGCATAGTAAGGTGATTTTCTTTTTAAATATTTGATTAATTGGTTTGAATTATAGCGCCCGATATGATACATTTATCATCATTAATTGATTTGCATCATTATTGTCATAGGATACAATGCTATAAAGAACAAAAGGAACCGTATGGAAGACAATAATCTAGGTGGATGTCTGTATGGAAGACAATAATCTACACGTAGGTGGATGTCTGTATGGAAGACAATAATCTACATGTAGGTGGATGTCTGTATGGAAGACAATAATCTAGGTAGATGTCTGTATGGAAGACAATAATCTAGGTAGATGTCTGTATGGAAGACAATAATCTAGGTAGATGTCTGTATGGAAGACAATAATCTAGGTAGATGTCTGTATGGAAGACAATAATCTAGGTAGATGTCTTAAAATCTGCAACAACATCTTCATTAAAGCAGTTATAATAGAGCCATTTGCATGGTGGTTTCAGTAAGGTAATTTTGATTATATGAAAATTGGTTTGAATTTCAGTTCTAAAGAAAAGCAGATAAAATGTGATTTCATGACTTTCCATGACCCCTGAGATAATTAACAATTTTCCCAGATTTTCCTGGAAAACAAAATTTTCAAAAGTCCATGACTTACCAGGTTCTCAAGACCCTTTATAAACTTATTATTTAATAGTGTAAAACACTACATGATCCTCAAAGGTGATAGTGCTGTACAGTGGAACCTCTTTACAACGAGTTCTGTTGTCACAAGATACCTGGGGGTGTTTCACAGAGATCCTAAGTTGATCTTAGCACTAAGATGGTCTTAAATGTAATGGAAAGCCATTAGTGTCTTGAAACATTTTTGTAAAAGTTATGTTGAAATGCATAAAATGTTGATTCAAATCATATATATTTTCTAATTATCAAAGAGATTTCATGAATTTTATGTGAAGATTATGAATCTCTTTGATAATTAGAAAATATATATGATTTGAATCAACATTTTATGCATTTCAACATAACTTTTACAAAACTGTTTCAATACACTAGTGGCTTTCCATAATATTTAAGACCATCTTAGTGCTAAGATCAACTTAAGATCTTTGTGCAACACCCCCCTGGTATAGCAAGGTAATTTCATAGGCTTAGGTTCTATGTATTTTATTGATTATAAGTCTGGATATATAACAATATCTCTGATATAACGAGGTAAATTCAATGTACCCAAGGTGCTCGTTATAATGAGGTTTCACTGTATAAATAACCGTTATTATTATGAATTAAAATATAGAGAAACTGACCAGAAATATGTAATATAAATGAAAAAGATCCCAAGACAGCCGGATTGCTAGACCGGCGCTCTATAACACGAGCATTGAAAACTAAGGGGTTTCAGGGACGAAAATCGCACTAGGGTTTTCTATAGATATAGATAGGGGGTAGAGCGCCGGTCCCATTTTCTTTACTCTTTTTCATTATCATTATTATTATTTACTTTATTCATGTTACATTTACACAGCCATCTGCATGGTTATCTTTGGATATGGCTTGTACCCCTCAATCTCAAAGTCCTCAAACTTGAAGTCATCGATGTTCTTGACGTCTCGCTTGAAGGACAGCTTGGGGAAGGCACGTGGGACTCTCTTTAACTAGAAGGGGGAAGAAAGAGAAAATAATTATTAGCGAAAGAAAATGAGACACATTCAAAGCATAAATGAACAATGTAAAGTCTGCCACTTAATTCTAATGATTATAAATGTAAGTCTGGTGGCCCCAAAACAAAGACTCAAACTTGAAGTCATCAATGTTCTTGACGTCTCTTTTAAAGGTCAGCTTGTGGAAGGCACGTGGGACTCTCTTTAACTAGAAGGCGGAAGAACAAATTGGAAAAGAAAGACAAATAAATGATTAGCAATAGAATGTGAGTCTGGCAAGTAATTCTGATAATTATAATCATAAATCTGGTTGCCCCAAAACAAAGACTCAAACTTGAAGTCATCAATGTTCTTGACGTCTCGCTTGAAGGACAGCTTGGGGAAGGCACGTGGGACTCTCTTCAACTAGAAGGGGGAAGAAAGACAAAATAATTATTAGCGAAAGAAAATGAGACACATTAAAAGCATAAATGAACAATGTAAAGACTGCCACTTAATTCTAATGATTATAAAGGTAAGTCTGGTGGCCCCAAAACAAAGACTCAAACTTGAAGTCATCAATGTTCTTGACGTCTCTTTTAAAGGTCAGCTTGTGGAAGGCACGTGGGACTCTCTTTAACTAGAAGGCGGAAGAACAAATTTGAAAAGAAAGACAAATAAATGATTAGCAATAGAATGTGAGTCTGGCAAGTAATTCTGATAATTATAATCATAAATCTGGTTGCCCCAAAACAAAGACTCAAACTTGAAATCATCAATGTTCTTGACGTCTCGCTTGAAGGACAGCTTGGGGAAGGCACGTGGGACTCTCTTTAACTAGAAGGGGGAAGAAAGAAAAAGTAATGATTAGCGAAAGAAAATGAGACACATTCAAAGCATAAATGAACAATATAAAGTCTGGCAAGTAATTCTGATAATTATAGTTATAATTATGGTGGCCCATTTGCTTGCCAGATTGGTGAACTAAAACTTGTACTCAACTGTGAGAGAAAAAATGTAATTCCTTACTTGTAAATCTTATTTAGATACAAGCAAGAAATTTGTCCCATAAATTATGCTACATAACTGCAATTACATTTTCTTTGAATTTATATAGTCTCTCGGGCAAGTAAATTCCTGTTCGGGCAGGTAAAATTTAATATTCACTTTTTTTAGGGGTTGGTGTTGCATACCTGTTCCTGTAGTGGTTCTATGTGGTTAACGTAGACATGTGCGTCTCCGATGGTGTGAACAAAGTCTCCTGGTTTCAGGCCAGTCACGTGGGCTATCATGTACGTCAGAAGAGAGTAACTTGCGATGTTGAATGGTACGCCAAGGCCCTGTATGGAAGGAATTTAAGAAACATGTTGAATAAAAGATGAGGGCACCCCAAATAAAAAATAATTAAAAACAAACAATGATGGTGATGGTGATGGTGATGGTGATGATGATGATGATGATGATGATGATGATGATGATGATGATGATGATGATGATGATGATGATGATGACGATGATGATGATGGTGATGCCGTGATGGTGATGATGCTGATGCCGTGATGGTGACGATGATTGACGATTAGCTCTCAATGGAGGACAATTATACGTGTTAAACATCTAACTGGTTCTTGAGATATTGTAATAACCAGCTATTTTCGTACATATGAGCTGTGTGACCTTTGGCCTCATAAAACCTTAAATTTATACAATCAGTTCATTGGCTCATTAACCTGTTTAGGACTAGTCCCGAAAATACTTGGGCAGTAGTCTATGGACATATGCATGTTATACTAAAATCAGTTCGTCCTGAATGGGTTAAGATACATACAGTTAACCCATTGCTAATGGGAACCGGGTGGGCTAGGTACAAAGTCAATGGGGATTTCTGAATCTCGATAGGAAGGGGTTAACATGTTTGGTGATAATCCATCAATTGGTTCTTGAGATGTGATAACGAACAATTTTCGTATACATAATGAGCCACATGACCTTTGACCTCATGACCCTAAAATCTAATCGGGCCATTGGCTCAAGATACATACAGATTCCAAGTTTGGTGACAATCAATCAAAGAGATATATCGCGATAACGAGAATGGGATGTACGTATGGACGAATGGACAGACATCGGATTATACAGCTGACAATCTGGAAACATAATGCTTCAGGCTACTTCATTGTGGAGGCTTAAAAACAGGTATCTTCATTTTCTTTCCCCCAAAAAAGAAAGAAAATATATCCCTGGGAAAAATAAATAATTCCCCCTGAACCTTACCATATCTCCTGATCTCTGGTAGAGCTGGCAGGAGAGCTCTCCGTTGCACACATAGAACTGGACGAATGCATGGCAGGGGGGCAGGGCCATCTTTGGCAGATCTATGGCAAACAAGATAACAAAACAGTTTCAAAAACATATCATTGACGCATATAAGCAAAGGAAAAAACATGATACAAAAGGGCTCAAGATAAGCACTGGCTGCTGGCCAATGGCCACAAAAAATAGCTCTAGGCCACCTAAATGTAATTACAGTGAACCCTATTGAAATATCAATTACTTTGGGACCATTGAATTAACTACCTCATATAAGGACTTTAGGACATACATGTAGAACACAGAACTCAGACCTGTAAATTATGGAACCTTGTTAGGGGCCATCTACAAAGTACGTACACGAATTATTGTCCAAAATTGACCCCCCTCCCCCTGTACGCACTTTGTATGCATGTGGTTGAATGTAGCGTACGCATCTTGTGCGTAAGTACTTTGTAGATGGCCCCTTATAACAAAGCTTGTAATATGTCCCACTGTAGTGTCAGAAGCTACTTGGCTAAATTAATGGACCCAAATGGGTATCTGAACTAAATCAGATAGTGAAATACTCAAAGAGATTTTGATAAATCAGAAACCTGGAGGGTCCATGACACAAAGCTCCTACTGCCTGGTGTTATTCTGGATGTAAAAGTAATGGTTTCATGAAGAATAAAGTCTGAACTATATCAGCAAGTGAAATGTCCCGGGGAGGTTGTTAAATCAGATACCTGGAGGGTTCCATGCAGACATGATGATTCTCCTATCATCAGGGTTGTTTTTGACGGTATCTATGACATTGCTAGAACCAACTAGGTATCTGAACTAAATCAGCAAGTGAAATGTTAACAGGATTTAGTTAAATCAGATACCTGGAGGGTTCCACGCAGACATGATGATTCTCCTATCATCAGGGTTGTTCTTGATGGTATCTATGACGTTGCTAGAACTAATTGGGTATCTATCAGATACCTGGAGGGTTCCATGCAGACAATGACATGATGATTCTCCTATCATCAGGGTTGTTCTTGATGGTGTCTATGACGTTGCTAGAACTAATTAGGTATCTGAACTATATCAGCAAGTGAAATGTTAACAGGATTTGGTTAGATCACATACCTGGAGGGTTCCATGCAGACATGATGATCCTCCTATCATCAGGATTATTCTTGATGGTGTCAATGACGTTGGCTAGCTGGTCCACACCCTGGCCGGTGTAGTCTGTGAACCGATCCTTGTACTCCGCTCCAAAATGCCTCCACTGAAACCCATAGACGGGACCAAGATCGCCTGAAAACAAAATATAAAACTGTCATTAGTTACACAACTAGATCTGGATAGCACTATATAGCAAAGAAAAATTACAATTTATTTTTAAGGGGCAGTACTTTTCAAGCTCTCCTGCATTAAAATAGCAGTCTACCAAATGTTTTGCATTGAACTGAGCTCAATCAAATTTACAGGGGCTCTTTTGATTACTTTGGGGCCAAATTACCCCAGAACCCCCATGTATTTGATTTTTCAACTGCTGAAATGTCAGAGACACTCATTTTTAGACCTTTTGTTCAGGAATGTTTTCCAGGGAATTTTCAGAGAATCCGCATAGTACATCCTTTAGTTTGTTTGCCAAATTTTAAAACTGTACCTTCTTCAAGGTGACTGAGCCCTCGTTTGTCCAAGAAATCCCGCGAACCATTCGGATCCCAGATGTGGATCTTCTTCTCCTGGAGCTCGGTGGCGTTTGTGCACCCCTTCACGAACCACAGGAGCTCCTCCGCTACACCACGCCAGAACACTCGCTTTGTCGTCAGCAGTGGAAATTGATCTGAAATAATAGGATTAAAATGAAGAATGTGTTGTATTTTTAGCTAAAAATGATTATAAACATCAGCCTTTGTATTCCAGCGTTCACAGGTATAAACAAAAATAAGATGACCAATAAACTTTCACAAACCACAGGAGCTCATGTGCTACACCATGCCAGAACACTCGCTTGGTCGTTAGCGGTGGGAATTGATCTGAAATAATAGGATTAATATGAGAAATAATGTTTGTATTTTTAGTTAGAAAAGATAACATCAGTTTGTGCACCCTTCATGAACATAGAAGTTCCTCCTATACTCAATGCCAGAACACTCACTTTGTTGTTAGCAACAGTAACAATAACAGATAAACCTGTGTATTTTGGGTTAGAAATGATTACATATATCTGACATTATATTCCAGAGTTCTCTGTATAAAAAACGAAATGTGCGCTGTCATTTTTAGCAATATGTGACCCGTCCTACGTAGAAGAACCAGAAGTCGACAAAGTTGATTTTCTGGACTTGTATTTAGTTCGATTCAGCAATATCTAAGCTTTAATATGATATAAAGTTTGTCTCATAATGATTCTGCAACGCGGAGTTATTGATGCTTTTCTAAGGCAAATATTGAACGGTCTGGAAATAAGATGCCGAGAAAAAAGCTCAAGAAACTTTACATCCATTTCGAAAGTGAAATTAGCGTTTTAAGCAGGCCATAAATGAACCGATTGCATGAATAGAATGTCGTAGCAACCTTTATTCAATTTTCTTGAAAACTTGCATATCAGTAAATATGTATGATATACACCTTCCCTCCAGAAACTGTTGAATATTATCCATGCATTGTAGAGATATGAACAGATTTAATTACAATTTAAGTGGGTTTGGAACGATAAACTGTACACATCGAGCACATGATACAATAGCGAGCACTTTCAGGTAACAAAAGGGATTCCGCTCTGGCTCTGTTTATTGTTCGATTAATCGGTATTGACTGGCAGTTTGATTTTAGGAATGCAAACTTGCGTCTGGTGCGTAATGTAAAAACTATTACAAAGAACAGTATGTTGATACGTGAAAAGTAAAACGGGGTATCGAAGCTAGACATTTTGGAGGGGGAGGCCCCCAAAGGGGGAGGGGGGGGGGATCCGTTGGTACAGGGTTTGTTTTCGTTCTTTTGGCAGGGATGCCCGGAGATGTCCCTTAGAAAATTTTGAAACAGGTGTCTAAGTAACGGAGGCGAGCCTCGGTCAACTTCAAAATGAGGGTATATAAAAGAGTGGGATTGTGCTTTAGCCAACTTAAAACAAGCTCTAAATAGCGTTTTTTTTTTTTTTTTTTTGGTGGTGTGGGGGGGGGGGGGGGGGTATGCCTTATTATAAAATTATTATGAACTACTTAAATATTTAGTACGACAAATTAATTCTACATACGATTAATGAATGTTATGTTACAGGGCCCAATTCTTTAATCTATATAATACTCACACTCAACCAGTGGTGTACATAGTGTATGAGGTTGGAGGGGGGGGGGGGGGGGGGGTGGGTGTGCAGTTAATTGGATAGGACTTGGGTCGTATTGTCATAAACATACTTTGTCAAACTCAATAGGGCCACTATACAATGGAGGCCATTTGGATTACTAATCTCTGTGCAAGCGACCGCGCAGTCAATAGAGATTCCAACTTAGCACAAAGGGGTTGTTAAGAGGCGGAGCTTAATATCGATCGCTTTTAGTGGCAAATAATTTTGGAACGCAAACTTTTCAAACCTGCAAAAAACATGCTTCAAAACTCTTTCCACTGGATATTTTTACTGGATATTTTGCGTACCGGTAGAACAGATATCAGGGAAATGCATGAGGCAATAATATTTTTTTTCACGTTTTCATGCAATTTAAAATCAATCGTGATTTCTGAGGTTCGACATCTTGCGACTTCTGGCTCCCCTGCGGATGGCGAGGCACATATGAGGATTAGACCCTACAATAAAAATCATGACTACAGTGCATGGTGAATCAATTAGGATGGGGTGGGGTTATTCACTGACTCCCCTCAACCCATTCCCATCCGTTAGCAGTACCGAGGTACGATTATATGCAGTAAAATCTGTCTTGGCAGCCACCTGTCTAAAGCTGCCAACCTTTCTTTAGTGGCCACAGAAAGTAATCCCCTGCAGAGAAAAACAATATAAGGAAACAGGTCACCTGTAGTGACCACTGATGCTGTTAGGTAAAGAAAAAATCCCGGATCGTTCTCGGATCGGTAGAATTCAAAATCGCTAACGAGATTCTCGGATCGGATCGGATCTCGGAAAAAAATAATATTGCAATTTGCTCTGAAAAAAATGCAGCGTTGTAGACTTATCTTTCTTGTTTTATATGCCAATAATATTAACAATGTTGACGCTTTGAGGCATGCACATATCAATCTTTACAGAAAAACAGTTACAGACTATTCAGAATTAACTAAGTTTCGCAAGAAAAGTATTTTTTCCGAAGTGAATTGGGCCTAGAAATTGATCGTTTGTTCAGCATCGCGCCACACATTCACAGAACTCAGCCGGCCAGCCACGGGGAAACATCACATGTAAATTTGTACGATCTTCTTGGTGAGAGCCTTCAAAAAGTGGCTATAAATTAGCCTTTTTGTGATCAACACAATTTTGGTAGTCTACTTACATGATAGCATGGCGTTTGAAAGCTGAACAGATTAAAACTAGATGGATCTTCGACTGCGCGCAGTCGAAAATTATGCCTCCGCTATCACGCGATTTTAATATCAAGTCCAAATTAACATGCACTGAATTAATATTTTAAAAATATTTTTCGTGTATTTTGAGTCCTGTGACCTTGACCATATGACCCCAAACTTTGGCTACATTGGCTCCCTAAGAAACATTCAGGTACCAAGTTTGATTGAAATCTGACATTTAGTTCTTGAGATTTTGCCATTACAAGCTTTTTTGCATGTATAATGAGTCCTGTGACCTTGACCTCAACCTCATGACCCCAACATTTTATGGCTACGTTCACTCTTTGTGATACATTTAGGTACCGATTTTGATTGAAATCTGACATTCAGTTCTTGAAATTTTGCCAATGTTACAAGCCATTTTCGCATACATATCGAGTCCTGTGACCTTGACCTTTGACCTCATGACCCCCCAAATCTAATCAGATCATTGCTACCCCGATATGTACACTCAAACCAAGTTTGAAATTGATTCGTTAACCGGTTCTTGAGATATCGCGATAACGAGGCATTTTTGCACATATATCGAGTCCTGTGACCTTGACCTTTGACCTCATGAACCCCAAAATTTAATCAGATCATTGGCACCCCAAAATGTACACTCATACCAAGTTTGAAATTGATCCGTCAACGGGTTCTTGAGATATAGCGAGAATGAAGCATTTTTGCATATATATCGAGTCCTGTGACCTTGACCTTTGACCCCATGACCCCTAAAATCTAATCAGATCATTGTCACCCCAATATGTACACTCATACCAAGTTTGAAATTGATCCGTCAACCGGTTCTTGAGATATCGCGAGAACGAAAACGGGACGTACGTACGGACGGACGTATGTACGGACGGACGTACGTACGGAGGGACGGACAACCCGAAAACATAATGCCTCCGGCCACTTCGTTGGCGGAGGCATAAAAATTACCCCCATAACAATGAAAAACTGCGCTGAATATATCGATAAATTTCCAAAGCATGTTCGTGAGGGAAGGTTGAAGTAGTTACGGTACCGGTAGCAGCAAGTTTTCGGGCCGCTGCACTGCTGGCATGTTTCACGCATATTCGCTCGTGTACGGGTCTTTGTTTCATACGCCGGATTCATCCGTGATCTGTTATGTATAGTTAAGTTGTTATTTACTGATTTTTTTAGTAGTTGTTTGCATTGCTTTGGGGCTCAGTTTTGTTCTGTTCAGCTTTTAAACGCCATGCAATCATGTAAGTGGAATATCAAAACATTTAAACATGGTGCAAATAACCAAAATACGTATTTTGAGCCACTTTTAGAATGCACTGGCTGATCAGCTCGATCATACAGATATACATCTGAAGT
This sequence comes from Echinarachnius parma, assembly GCA_037951105.1. NCBI lineage: Eukaryota > Metazoa > Echinodermata > Echinoidea > Clypeasteroida > Echinarachniidae > Echinarachnius > Echinarachnius parma. The sequence continues at coordinate 10,746 of JBAMJV010007583.1, forward strand.
CTCCCCGAGAGTGTCGGCCTAACTTTGTGTGCATTTCCGTCGGCAATATCGTTCAAATGACTAGCAATTTTGCGCATCCTGTTCAATTTTCGACTGCGAAATGAATTAACGAACCAATAATTTCTCCAAAATAACCACTCATAAAGTAAACAATATTGATTCCCCCATTCTTTATTTAAATTACACTACTTAATGGACTGTCAAACATACACATTTTCAATTATTACTGGAGAAAATGGGTCGGCAAAATCTTCCGATATTTTCTACCGAGAAAATTTATTTCTCGGATCCGTCCCGGATCCGGCTCGGAAGCGATTATCGCCGGGAAATCGGATCGTTCCCGGATCGGATAACAGCATTAGTGACCACTTTCTTGTTTCCATTAGGTGGTCACTTTACACTGTAGGTTTCGCTGTAGTTTGTTTTCTAGTGTTTCAGACTCTTAAAAAAAAAATTTAAATGTCATGGCCGGCCTGTCAATCAGCTAAAATGATATGCTTTGTATATTGTTTTTAATTTTATTTAAATTATCTATTTTTATTTTGTTTTTATCTATCTATTTATTATTTACTATTTATATGGCAAGCCAGGGAGGAAACAATTAAATATATAGGAATGTCAATAATATATATATATATCTCAAATATATATACATATGTGGGCAGGTCCAAGCTATTTGACTTGTGACGTACGGGACATTCACAGCTTTTAATTGATTATTACTCGGAGGAAGAAGCTATGATTTAGAATCTTTTTGGTGCTTTGGGAAGCTACTTGCAGTCCCTTCCTAAAATGCAAAAAAAAATATTAAAATCGCTCATTAATATTTAATTATGCTAATTAATATGCAGCGTGACGTACGGGACCAGAGAAATGTTGACTTTTTTGGAAAATGATGTATCATGAAAATGCTCTGAATCTACATGGCTAATACTAACTAATTTGTTATATATGCATTCAGTAAACATTCAAGTACACACTACCAAAAAATTAATTAATTCACAACTTTTTTTCCCACGATAATTAATGAAAGATAATAGGTATGCGCGTGACGTACGGGACATGTGACGTACGGGACATTTTTTCCTCATTAAAACTATGTCATTTTTCTATTTGAATTTCATTTTATTTTGCAATATATTTGTTCTTATTGTATAAATCTAATATATTCTGATGAAAAAAAAAAAAAAAACTTCTACAAAAGTTACGATATGACTTTTAAAAAAATGTTAATTAATTACGCTAATTAATTCCTAATTAATAATTAACAAAAAATATTTTTTCTGGCACCAATATGTGTTGGTTACATTCTTCTGATGTAAATTACTTTTAAATTTGCCAAAAAAGAGATTAATATGAGTAAATTAAACAGAATCATCGAAAATGGGGCAACTTACATCAAATCCTATACATGGGACTGTTCAGAAGAATAAGTGATTATATTTTGTGCCTTTTTAGCACTTTCTTACAGTTTTTGAACCCGTTTGGAAGGTCTTGGTGTACTTAACCAGTGTACTACTGTCTCTCCTTCATTGACACGCAATTTCCTTACTCAAATTGATTGTCTAGTATTTTAGATAATTAATTAAAGGTAATTTTAAGATATTTCAAATTTCCCCCTCAAGACATATTTTCATGAAAATATAGCTATATCACAAAGTACGAAATGGAACATGAATTTTTTTTTTAGAGATGGCTCCTGGAGGTAAGACCTATCTATTCTGAACTTCTGGGGAGCATCTAAGCATGTATTATTTTGATGATTAGCGGTTAAAACACAAAAAAATAATTTTTACCTGCCTTGCCATTGCTTTAACACTGAAAATGTCCCGTACGTCACACTTTTGTCCCGTACGTCACATTTGTTAATTAGCTAATAAAATCAAAACGAAACATGTTTTTTTCATCAAACTTGGCTAGCTGGTCAGGAGTATGATAAATTAGAACTTCACAGAATATGAAAGAAAAAAATGAACTGTTTCATACTGAAATATTAAAAAATGTGCGCATTTTTGTGACGTACGGGACATAGCATTTTGGACACGCCCTAATTAGCATAATCAATTAATTTTGAAACTTAAAAATTTGGTCAACTATTGCTAGTAAATTAGTTTTACTAGTTCCCATATATGAAAGTAATGCTCCATTGATTAAATAAATATTAGAAATAAAAATGTAATGTCCCGTACGTCACACTAATATTTGAAATATGCAAATAAGATGACCCCTACTCGTTAAATATGCAGATTATGCAAATTTCCACACTAAAAATCTAAACTTCAGACTATTAGCTTTTAAATGATACCAAACTTGATATGCTAAAATGAAGATGAATTTTCATCATCAAGGGGGACATTAGCTTGGACCTATATGTAAAAATATATGTAAATATATATATATACTTCTTCTAGTCAGCTCCTTGCATGGACGACCATTTGAGCCCTTTTAAGGGTTTCCGTAGGTCTTTGGTAGCTCCCGGTCTATGTATTTTGTAGTTTTAGTCTGTTCCTTAGACCCTAAGCTTAACTCCCGTTTCAGGGTTTTGTAGCTCCAAACACCCTATATTTTGTGCTTGTAGTCAGCTCTTAAAGGTATGGTGTCAAGAAAATCAGCTGAAAATGGCATTTTAGCCCTTCAGAAAGCCACTTACATGTAGATTTCGAATAAAACAACTGTTTTGCACTTGGAAAATTATTTATAAATGATATGAGGACCTGAAAATTTACTTTGAAAGTGCCCCCCAAAAAAATTGAGTTCGGGCGAAGAAAAATGACGTCATAGTTGTGACGTCATCTGCAGGCAATCACAGGATCCCAGATACTCTAATTGTCATAGACGTACACGCTGAGCGCATCTAATCACATTGACAGAGAGATATTATTTCGATTTTTTTCAATATCTACATACATTTGTTTGAGTTTATAATTATGGAGGATCCACACCCAGATTCATCTGATTCTAACAGTGAGCGTGAATTAGACGAAAGATCTGGATCAGAGTCAGAATCGAGTTTTGAATTGACAGTTCCTGAAGATAAAATTCCAAATTGTGCGTCGGCAGCCAAAATGGAATGGAAGTGATAGAGGTGCAACCGAACAGATTTGTTGAGCGTGGCTGAGCAAATTCATGACAATTTCCCCATAATTGCAGACACCATTATTATAATTCTTATTTCATTATTTGTCTCCACAAATACAACAAATATAATTGCCAAATAAAGGCGCATACTCACTCTAAAATCGCTTCGAGGAAGTCTCCGCTATGATTATAGCAATCGTATACCCAGCCCCTCGCAGACAGGTCTTCCGGCCATCAGCACGCACGAGCGCTGCGGCTAGCCCAGGCCTAGCCTAACCATAATAAGTGGCGGCTTCATCCGATCACGTCTCAAAACATGGTGTACAAAAATGCGGTGTTTCGCACTCAAATTCATCTTTTTATGCGGCAATAAAATGACAAGCATCATTGCTTTGATGGATCTATTTAACAATATTTACGGAAATATATTTACAGAACATTCAGAATTACCTCAGTTTTGAGCAAAATATTACTTTTCCCTGAAGTAAACAAATCCAAAACTCAAGTCGTTGGCGAGCGTGCGGGAGGTTGAACATAGTCAATCAATTTCTGGGCATCGATATCATACACGTAGTCTACGCCGTTTGCAAATTAACAACAAAACTACAAAAGAGCGCTAAGTTCAGTTCATTTATTGTTTTTTTCTCTGTCGGCATTAGAATGCCGACATCTAATGCCGACAGAGAAAAAAAACAATAAACATTGTCAAAGAGGCCACGAAAGTGATAGATTTGTCCATCTAAGGTAATCGTTCTTGTATTTGTTTGAAAAGCCATGCAAACATGTAAGTAAATTAAGAAATAGTCTAGAATAGGTGCGATCGTAATAATCTTGCATTTTCGTTACTTTTCAGAACTTGTAATACATTATAGCTAGGTAGTTGGCGCGGCAGCTAGCACGCGAGAGCATAACCTGTCTTGCCGCGCGGCCCCCCGAAACTCTGGCAGACCTGCACACACTCGCTAGGTCCTTCCCAGTCGGCCCTCGTTAATTTAACCTTTGAGTTCTAAATCCGCCTCATACGTGGATCCTTATGGAAAACGGTGCAGGCTTATACTTTCCTTAGATGTTGTGTTGCTGCATCTTGCTAAAATTCATTCCTGAGGCAATTTCAGTTAATCCTCAATTTTCAAGCAAATACGAGTTTGTATTACTAGCAAGTCAAAGTGTTTGCATTGAACCACGTTGTAAACAATTCTCGCTCTTCCGTGTTATTGCCTGCAGGTGACGTCATGACTCATGAGCTCATCGCTCCGCTAAAATTACTTTTTTAGGAGTATGGAACGCCGACGCGAAAAAGAGCCAAAAATGTGCATGAAATTTTCCTTTTTTGCCCAACTTAAGGATAAAAAAAGAAAAAAGAATGTGGTATATCAATAAAGGCACATATTCAAAGCTATAAAGCTGAATCAAAGCCGGGATTGCGCCCCTCCTTTAAGACCCCCATTTCAGAGTTTCGTGCGTCACACCCCCGTCAAAAAATGATTTGAGTGCCCCCCCCCCCCCCCCCCCCCCTCCGGATTGTATTACATTATAATTGTACCATGATCACTTTTCAGTTTAGTATCATGTATTTGTATCATACTGGAAATTAATGAAAAATAAATAACTAGACAAATATAATCATAAAGAAACAAACCAAAACACTCCTTGACTAAAACCAATTCCATACCCATCAACTTGCAGGTGTGCTATTTTGCTCAGCAACACATTCACACACTATTAGTACACACATTCAGATAAGTCCAAAGGTCCAACTCTACGGAGCGGACTCGTCGCGGTCTATAGTCTAGGTTCTATACTCTTTTGACACCTTTCCCCCATATTCTGTTTCCGACAGGTCCACCGGGTTAAGCGTATGGGGGAAAGGTATATAATATAGAGTATAGAACCTAGACTACGCGGTCTAGTCCACCGGTGCATGCATGCACTGAGTGCTGAGCGAAGCTTCTATTCACTTTTGATTGGTCTACAACGTCTATCGCCCATCTAGCGATTCACAATGAGATCAACGTGTATATATATTTTTTTCACTTTATATATTTTCTCGTTCTCGTATATATTTCTCGTTGCTCGTATATCGTTGCTCGTATATATCCGGTGGTTTGTATATATCCGAGAGCGAGATTCCGGTGCAGTATAATTATATTCGCTGTCTCGTATAGGTTTAAATATCCGGGTGGCCAGTTCATGCGCAATATATTTCGGCGGTGTATACATACATGTCTATTTTTCTTCATATATATATTATCTTGTTTATGTATATCATTTTAGTTATACATATATTGTGATAAGTATGTTAATCAAAATATATATATTTCGATAAATGTATATATTTCAAAATATATATATTTTGACAAATATATATATTTTTATAAATATATATATTTCTATGTAAATAATATATCTCTTAGTGTTTATTTTTATTCGTTTATATATTTTCGTTTATATATATTTTGTTCTTATATATATTTTGTAAGTATTTAATATTTTTTGTTAAATATATATTATTTTGTAAGTATATATATTTTGATATAAATATATTTTTGTTAAATATATATTATTTTGTGAAAATATATATTTGTTTGATCTATATATTGTTAGACATATATATATTGTTGAAAATATATATTTCTATTTTGTTTCACATATATTTGGTTGATGTATATATTATTATATATATATTTACATATATTTATGTACATATATATTTGAGATATATTATTGACATTCCTATATAATTAATTGTTTCCTCCCTGGCTTGCCATATATTTACTATTTATTTATTATTTATTATTTATTATTTATTATTTATTATTTATTATTTATTATTTATTATTTATTTTATTTGTTTTAATTTTTTTAATTTTTTTAATTTTTTTAATTTTTTTAATTTTTTTAATAATTTTAATTTTAATTTTAATTTTTATTTTATTTATTTTTTATTTTATTTTATTTTTTTATTTTTTTTATTTTTTTATTTTTTATTTTTTTATTATTATTATTTTTTTTTATTTATTTATTTATTTATTTTTTTATATTTTAAAAAATTTTTTTTTAAATTTTATTTTTTTAATTATTATTATTTATTTATTTTTTTTTTTATTTATTTTTTTTTTGGGGGGGGGGGGGGGGGGTTATGTCTTGCTGCTATCATTGGATCAAGTGTATAATGCACAGCTTAAAGGGGTAGTTTAGTTTTGGTAAGGCTGAACTTTAGTAGCCAAAACCTGCACAGTAACATTATAAACTTATAGTTATAACTCCACCATGCTCGAAAGGTATACAAAATTACAAACGAATAAGTAAAAAGCCTGTTATCATTCAAATAGAGCCATTAAAACACAAGAGGGCGCTTTTTTATAAGGCATTTGTTTCAACCATTTTTCATACAATATTATGCATGCCATGTTTTATTAATATAATGATTAAATAGAGAGATCATCAACAACTATTTAAAAAACGCTTTTGAAAATTTTTGAAAAAGTGCAAGCATTTTTTTATTTTTTTCAAAAAATCATCTAATTATTTGGGCCCCAAATAATTATGATCAGATATTTATTGATATTTCAGCCGTTTCTGGGTTGATTTTGACCAAATAAAGTTTATTCTGCCATTAAAATTGCATGTTCTCTCAAATTAGACACTCAGTTTTTCATTACCTCACAAAAAAATTGTGATGTGCAGCGCCCTCTCTACCAAAACTAAACTACCCCTTTAACCCATTCAGGACTGGTCCCGAAAATATTTTGGCTTTGGTCTATAAAAACAGGTTAAAGACACAGAACTTACCTCTCAAGTTATATCTTGACTGGGCTCCGAAGATAGACTTGGTGCCGGTCCCCGTCCTGTCACCTTTGACCTGTCCGTGTGCGATGATGTGACGAATCAGGTCCAGGTACTGTTCCTCGTCATGCTTCGGGGGCGGAGCCATGACCGACGAATCACAGTCCATCTTTTCTGTTGATGCAGAGATTTGGTTCTCTTTCATCGACGATAGATTTGTGTCCACAGTTCTGAGTGGTTCTGCAGTAGCCATGGTGATGAGTTCGGAAGATCAGAGTTCCACCTGTAGTACTGTAGAAATACTCAAATAGTCACAAATTTAAGAAGTTTCTGTTGTTTGTACATTTCAGACTTTACTGTAGAGTAGACTGTAGTAGTGTAATGTAGGATTCTTACTTTTGGCATTCTCTACGAATTTAAAGGGTGCCCACGACTTGACATGCATGAATTAAAGAACCGATGCTCTATACAAATTGCATATGCCATGCCATAACCATAGACTGCGTCAGTTCTTTTATGCATACCAATTAAGTTGTGGGCACGCTTTGGTACAGAATGCCTAATTTAATAGTATTCATATTATCATGACCATGGGCATTCTCTTTGCAGACGTGCCCATGACTTGGTATGCTTGACTAACAAAAGAACACATGTTCTATGCGAAGCCGATTTGTATAATGCATCGGTTCTTTTAGTCATGCATGACAAGTCGTGGGCACGTCTGCGAAGAGAATGCCTGACCATTATTCACGATGATTTTCATGTTAATAAATATTGACGTTAATATTATGGTTTGTACTTTGTAACTTTGTATAAGTATAACTATTAAACTAACATGACCAAGTAGTACAATTTGAATAGAGCATGAATAATGACATTGCATTGACAAGGCAATAATTGTCAATGATAAATAATATCAAATTGGATTATTGATTGAATTGTTCTTAAATTTAAAAATATTGAATTTGAAATGTGATTGTTAGTTGTTGTGACAAGCGATAGTCTACTCTAAAAAAACAACTCTAATTATAAAACTAAAAGTAAAAGTTAACCTGTTTCACTAAACACTAAAATCAATTTTAAATTCTGTATACGTCGCGGCCAGTGCTGGGGATCAATGTACCATGCATCGCCGCGCCGTAGGCGTAGCCGTAGCATAGGCGCCGTAGCTAATACTATAGGCCGCAGCGCAGCTCAGCTAGCAGCTGCACAAAATGAAAACAGTTACATGTATTTATTTATTGTTTGAAACTCCAATAATTAGTAATACAAGAATTTACTACCTCATCAGTCGAGCTAATAATGTACTTACATTAATCAAGTATCCAAAAGACAATATCACCGTTTCTTTCTTTACAGCTAATCTTTATTTCACAATTAAGTATTTGCTCTGGCTCAGCTCAGGTCTAGCTCTGCACCTTTATTATTGTTTCGCGTTTCCCGCGCGCGCGCTCCAAACTAAATATATGACGTCATAAATATCTTTTTTTAGAATTTTCAAATTTGAACTTCATTTTCAGAAAGAACATAACAATCATGTCTAAATACCGAAAAACAATTGAATATGTTACGTATTGGCTGAGATATGCCCATCCCAATGAACTTTACTTCAATGTGCGATCAGTGTTATAGTGCACTGGTTCATAAAGTTATGAACCAGAGCACTATAACACTGATTGCCTATTGAAAAAAAAAATCATTTGGATGGTTATATCTCAGCCAATACTTATCATATTCATTTGATTTTCGGTATTTGGACATTATTTGTTATGTTCTTTCTGAAAATGAAGTTCAAATTTGAAAATTCTAAAAAAATATGTTTATGACGTCATAGATGACATCACACTTCACCACTCTATAGATGGCGCTTCATTCGTCAACAAAAGTCAACAAACTCAACAAACACAGAAAATACTACAGTATAATGAATATTCAAATAACGTATACATATCAACAGAACCGTAGATCAGCAATTTAGATGATCATTATAACAAAATTGTAATAACAAATAAATTGCATTTTTAATTATAGCCTAACCATGATATAACTACAAGTTATCCACTATTTTCCCTTTCTTTTCATGTTATACCTAATAAATTGGGTCAGGTTTTTGTAGATTTGTTTTCAAATCATTTTTCATGCTTGCTTGCCAGAACACTGAAAAAAGAAAATGAGTTTGTCCAATCCCTAGGTCTTCAGGCCTCGCGATGACATCACCACATTTATTTTGTCATCATGCTGTCAAAAAATATAATCATTTACTAATAGAAGGCAAAGTATTGAAATATCCGCAGACCCCCCCCCCCCCCCCCCCCCCATTTTTATTTCTGTTATTGTTTTAACAAAATGGGATAATAAAGAGTTTGCGGATTCATAATAGTAACATCTGAGCATAATAAAAGCCCCCGCTCCCCCGCATTTCCACCACCACCACCACCCGTGAGACGATCTGCACCCGCACCACCACCACGTGCACCATCGATCATTCGCGTGACCATCATCACTACCATGACCACCTTTATCTTCATAAACATCCTTATCTATGCCCCCATAAACACTAATTATACTAATTGTGTAACTGCAATAGATGCTCTCTTTAATTAATGAGGAAATTAGTACTGTATTTGTTTTTTATTCGTAAATTGTAAGTCATTGAAATGTGTGATTTCATATTATGAACATAAATATTCATAATTCTGTTAGAAAGTTTCATTGATTGTTTCTAGAAAGTACAGTTGTTTTTACAAAGTGTAATTGATTGTTTTAAATTTAATGTTGATTCTATATAAACTAAGTTCAAATCATGAATCTGACATTACCACGACCCCAAACCACAATCACCATCACCAAAACTACCAACGATCACCACTAACACCACAACCATCATCACCACCACCACCATCACCACCACCACCACCACAGCCTCCACATATCACCATCACCATCCACCACCGCGCCACGACCATCACCACCACCACCACCATGACCACCACCACCACCACCACCACCACCACCAACAACAACAACCATCATCACCACCGTCTAACAAAATCAACAACCATCATCACCACCACCACCACCACCACCACCACCACCACCACCACCACCACCAGTCACCATCACCTGACCATCACCATCACCACCCATCACCACAACCCCACCACGACGAGTAAACGATCCACTCTTCCAAAAGTGGTTTATTTAGTCTTGGTTACAGTCATATTATTTGATTTATTATATTACTAGCTATAGTTGGATTAACATTTCGTGAAACTTCAATCCTATTCATTTTGTAGAAAAGATAAAGAGTAAGGTGTTTACTAACCACATTAGCGCCGGAATAATCTCCTCACATTATTAATAACTCAAATACTCACAAAATTAAGTACACATTTGTATAAAGTAAGAGAACATTAAACATTAACGCACAATGAAAGACTAGCAATTGTCGCCAAACAACAGTATACAAAATGGCAGGGAGAGTGAGGTATGCGACAGATTTGGACAAAACGGTTCTTGTCGGGAACTTTGAAAAGCGAGGATGGGTTCAAGTAGGCGGAGAAGATGACTGGAACTTTTATTGGTAAGATTGGTTGTCTAATTCTTACTGAATTTTGCCCTGAGTGACATTCTTTCCCCGCTTCCTAATCGCATCAACAGTTCAGTTGCGCTGCAGCTCAGTCGCCCCCACTCCAGCGGCGCGGACGTGCCGCACTAACCATCCCTGAGATAGCGGCTCGTGTCGTGATCGTGTCATGTCACTTACAGCACCCTTGGGTCACTCTCATAGGCAGGCTGCAGTAAACAAATTTGTGAGACTGGCAAAAATCATAAAATCATTTCTAGCTAAAATCTCACCAATTAATCAAACTTAACATAACAGGGGGTCAGAATTGAATATAATTTAAAACTTACATGAGCTTTCCAATGTCAGAAGCACTTTAAATTCCATTTTTTTAAATATTTGATCTATGACTTGAAGCTCCAATCTGAGCATGAGCTTTCTGACTGTGCAGCCCTCAACTACAGGTTTTAGAACAGTTGTTTACATGTTTAGGCTTGTCTGCCAGCCAGTATTATCAAAAGGCTGAAGGGATTATTTCAGAGATTAGTGTCTGAATGACCTAACTGACAATGGGTTCTGCAAAGTACTCTGACTTATACTATTTGCAGGGGTGCAGCATAGTCAATTTGTGACTCTTAAGGAATTCTTTACAACCAGCTTTGAACTACTTATAAGATTAACACAATGATTCAATGAAGGCATGCTATAATTGTTTGTTGAACAAAGGCCAAAGCCATATTATGCAATTTATACAGACATACACAGCATCAAATTGATCAATAGTATGAAAAACATCTAGTTTTAAGGCTAGGTAGACAGGGGAATACCCCAGTGTTTACTTGGACAATGAAGGCAGCTGACTATCAGGCTTTTTTCAAGGCAATGGAGTAAGGGGTTAATGCAGCATGCTGTTAACCCCTTGTCTTGTAGGGGTGCACTTACAGTTCTCGCCAAATTTCTCAGACTCAGAGCCTCGGCTAGGCTCAGTGCACCAACGCGGCCATCGCCGCGCCATCGGCTTGACCTGCTGCTTGGGCCTGCCTGGTTGGTTTTAGGTGTCTTCATTTTTTTAACTCGCACAGAACTGCTTTCCAATAGAACATGCATTATGGCAAAACTATACTTTAGTAGGCTTAGAGAATTTTGATCGCTAACTTCAACCCTAACCCTAACCCTAACCCTAACCCTAAATTTGGTGGCTATAGGTCAGATTTAGTGGCTACAGGTCAGATTTAGTGGCTATAGGTCAGATTTAGTGGCTATAACCCAGATTTAGTGGCTATGGTTAGATTTAGTGGCTATATAAGTTAGATTTATTGGGCAGTACGAAAATTGAAGTTAGCGACCAAAATTCTCTAAGCCTACTAAAGTATAGTTTTGCCCATATTTGGGCGTGTTCACTTGATATTATTAATGAGGAACCAAATTAACTAAATTAACACAAAATTAGCGTAAAATTGATATTTTGTGCTTACCTCTGCTCGGCATCTGTCGCAGTAGACACATGACATGTAATACACGGGGCTCCGTGACTTTTGTATAGATCTGGTTAGCTAAGTTCAAGACACCAAGACAAATATGTTGACAATTTAATTGGTTTTGTCCAAAAATAATCGCTGTCAGCTGCTATTTAATATAATGGGCCATTCTTTGAAAAGTGAAACTTTTTCGGAAAAATTGAAGTTTTATTTTTCTGTACTACTAGTTTTGTTCCATTTTTGGAATGATCCATGTGTAAAGTTTCATGAAATACATGATTTGAAGTTTAAAATGAAACTTTTTTTACTCATTTGCATAAATTTACATATTTCAATATTTTTCTAATAATCATAATTCAGAAAATAATCAAGATATCAAAAGGATAATTAGCAAGCTCATTCTTCTCACTTTCCTGTAAAGGTTGATACCAACTTTGTAAAAAATCAACCTTTCATTCTTTTCTAAACCCGATATTATAAAATTCCCATTTTCCATTCATATTGTACATGTCACACACGTGACCACCCCAAAATGTCACACACATGACCAGACGTTGCCACATAATTAAGTACTATAAAAAACAACGGTTTGATATAATTCTCATTCATTGCTATTGTTGTACTTACAAATGTATAGTACTTCTCTGGTAATAAGATGAACATTATAGCTACCTATTCATATTTTAAAGAATTTTCCAAATGAAATTTAGTTATGAAAAAAGCGCTCCGTGCGAAGTCACACACGTGACGGTGACCCATGCCATTTGACCTCTGACATTGAGTTACGTAATCCTTATAAAATCTTTTGTGTTAAGTTTGAAAGACTACAACATATTCAAGTCACATATGAAGTAAAAATCATTATCTCATACTTACTGAAATATAAGCATCCCATTTCAAAATTTGTCATGTTTTGTGTCACACACGTGACCAAGAATGGCCCTAATCTATAAATATTATCAAACTAAGAAAACTAATTACTTCCAATTGTATTGATTTACACTCAATTTACGATGTCAAAAAATTAAAAAAACATATTGTGCGACTTGATCAAAAGGCTACATGTACCGTTATGCGGAATACTGGTATCAAAATCCGATTCAGCAGTCGCGTGTTGTTTGTATTGACGTCTCTTCAGTCGGATTACGCAGCAGTTCGCTACAGCGATCTCGGTAGTTGGCTATGATAAAGCCCTCTACGTTCGATATACGTAAACGGCACATCGTATTTTTATCATCGCGCGCCCTACACTTCGATGACTGTGGTTAATTCAATGCTCGTAATCGCCGTGTGATATTTTGGACCGGAAAATATCACATTTTTACTGCAGGATTTTTACAAGGGAATAATATACAAATTGATTGGAAACTAGAGCTGAGTCAAATCGAATGGCTATTCGATATCCGACCGTGAAGGTCGGATACCGAATACAAATTTTCGGATACGAATATCCGAAAAAAAAAAAAAAAAAAAAAAAAAAAAAAAAAAAAAAAAAAAAAAAAAAAAAAAAAAAAAAAAAAATCGATTTTTTTTTTTTTTTTTTTTTTTTTTTTTTTTTTTTTTTTTTTTTTTTTCCCCCGTTTAATTTTGTAATCCCCATTCGATATATTCGATCAGAAAATGGCACATTGAACCCTGCTTATCTATTGCTAAAGTAAAAAGTTAAGGTATTTTACATAAATTACAAATAACAAAACAAATAATAAACCAAAGCCTTGGTAAGAGGATTAAAATACAAGTGGTATAGTGAGTGCCAAATTTAGAAGAATCTATGATGAGATATCAAAGTATTTCATCTTGACAGCAGTTTGTACACTAACATCACACTGTACTGCCGATTCTAATTGAAAAAACGGACAGAATATTTATTTAAAAAAATTATGAAAAAAAAAAAAAAAAAAAAAAAAAAAAAAAAAATCGATTTTTTTTTTTTTTTTTTTTTTTTTTTTTTTTTTTTTTTTTCTTTTTTATTTCGAATATTCGATATCCGACCGTTTTTACACGACTCATATTCGAAATGCAAAATATCCGGTTTGACTCAGCTCTATTGGAAACGCTTTACATTGTTCATGAGGTGAGTTTTTGACTTGATATTGTGTAGTTATTTTTATGAGCATTTTAATATAAAGTGGCATGATCGTATGTGGCCGTATTGTATGCATTTATATTGCGCCACATACGAAAAAGTCTACACCTGATCCGGTAATAGGACCCGATACCATACTACTAAGACTGGTAAGACAACACTTCGTCTTTGATAGTGTTTTACTTTATTTTACTCAATTCTGACTGAGCTGCAGTGGAAAAAATTAGTTTCAGGCAATAATTTAATTTCAAGATTGATAATTTTGTCATGAATTACCCTCTTTCCAGGAGCACAGTTGGTACGACACGGAACATCTTCAATGTGGACAGTGGATACAGACTGCAGGATGACCAGTAAGCTAAAACTTTATTTATCTTGAACAGTGGCGTTATCAGGGGGGGGGGGGGGGGGGAGCGCTAATGCAGTTTTGTACCCCTTTTTTTTCCCAACGCTTTCTGTATACACTTATGTAGCCAATAAATCTAACTTATAGCCACTAAATCTGACCTATAGCCACTAAATCTGACCTATAGCCACTAAATCTGACCTATAGCCACTAATCTGACTATAGCCACCAAATTAGGGTTAGGGTTAGGGTTTAGGGTTAGGATTAGGGAAAAAAATGGGTACGAAACTGCATTAGCGCCGGGGGGGGGGGGGGGCGGGGGGGGTGGGGGTGGGGGCATGGGCCATGTGCCTTTGCAATAATTAGACAAATCAATACAAAGCATAAGTCATTTACTTAGGGAAAAGGCAATCTGTACCAAAGCATGCTCACAGTGACTTGGCATGCATGACTAAAGTAAAAGAACTGATGCTCTATATTGCAATTTGTATAAAGCATTGCCAAGTTGTGGGCAAGCGCCTTTAGTATAAAATGCCACTTATTTATCTTGTAGATTGGCGGAGATACGGGGATGCATGGGGGCACACAATTATTTGACAAAAACAACAAGTAGGCCATCTTCTACGCAATATCGCATCGATTTTGAAGTTCCTGAATATTAAATATCAGGTTCCAAGTTGCTTAGGTTTGGGTTTTGGTTACCAGGCCCCATATTCATTAAACTCTGCTAGCTTAATATAGTTCGTTGCTAAGTGTATTTCAAATGTGCGCAGTTTATTAAGCAACAAATAGTTTTCCTAGTCCACAACTAGGGTCAACTGGGTAAGCCTTAGGTACCCTCTAAGTTAACCTTAGATAGCAACTAAACGATATTATGTATAATTCATAGCCGGGTCAATCCACGTCAAATCACCCAATTTTCAGAGAAATGTTCACCCGACCCCCTTCAATTTTGCTAAAATTCGCACCAAATGTTCCCCCAAGTGTCTCACGGAAAATTCTGAAATATTTTGCCCCAAGGTCAAACGGTTGCTAAGATACGGCCTCACCTAGCAACCAATGCACGATTCTTAAAAGGTGTTATACAAAAATCAGCCATTTTCAACTCCCCCTCACAGCTAAAGTGAATGAGGGAGCAAGCTAAATTTGTGTAAGTTGAAAGAACTTTATTATCTGTAAAAGTAAAAAAAAAAAAAAAATCTGCTACGAAATTTCATTTTCGCGTACGAGGTCATCAAAAATGACCTTAAGTCGTAAAATTTCAATTTTCGGACAGTGTTTAGGGGTCAATAAAATAAATATGACAACAAATAAAGCAAAAGTAAGAATGTAAATCAATTTAAAACAACTTTCTCTAAAAGCACACAAAAAATCAGCACAAAAAATGGTTCCGTTTTCGTGTAGGGCGCCCTCAAAGTCCTCAAAATCAGAAATCAGCAAAGTTGAAGGTCAAAGTTCACCTTTAGTCCAACCTAGTAGAAGCATGAAAATTGGTGGAATGATAGACATTCATCTATATTTTAGGGTACCACCAGCGAAAATTTGCTTCCGAAATGTTATCTAGCTTAAAAACGCACACGAAAATGAGGTTAAACACTGTTACGCAACCATTTATTGCCCTTAAGTGGTTTTCAGGGGTTTTTGAAAGCTTCTGTGAAAAAAACTAATCATGCTGCTAGGCTCATTTTAGCATGTCTGGTAGTCCTTAATGGGTACTTCAAGAAAATGCATACATTGGGTAGGTTTTCTTAGAGGATTGACCTAAAAAATGCATCTGAAAATGGTTAGAAAACACGTTTTTTGCAATTATTGTCAATTTTCTGGTAACGTGCCTGTGTTTACAGGCACTTTCAAACTTCAATATTTGTCAGATGGAAAGTGACATAAAGCTCATATCTTCTAATCTGGTAGACATTCATCTATATTTTGGGGAACTATCAGTGAAATTTTGCTCCCGAAATGTTATCTAGTAGAAAAGTGCTGACAAAAATGGGGTCAAACACCATTACGCTACCATTTATTGCCCTCAAGTGGTTTTCAGAGGATTTTGAAAGTGTCTCTGAAAAAAAGTATTAATGCTGCTAAGCTCATTTTGGCATGTCTGGTAGTCCTTCATGAGTACTTTCAAGAAAATGCATATGTTGGGTAGGTCTTTGTACAGCATTGACCTTGAAAAAGCATTCAAAAATGGTTAAAAACATGTTTTTTTTACAATTGTTCTATTTTCTGGTAACGTGCATGTTTTTACAGGCACTTTCAAACTTAAATATTTTCGAGATGGATAATGGTTCATAGCTCATATCTTCAAATCTGTTAGACATCCATCTATATTTTAGTGAACAACTAGTAACATTTTGCTTCTGAAATGTTATCTAGCATAAAAACGGACACGAAAATGAGGTTAAACACTTTTACGCAACGCTTTATTGCCCTGAAGTGGTTTTCAGGGGTTTTTGAAAGCTTCTGTGAAAAAAACTAGACATGCTGCTAGGCTCAATTTAGCATGTCTGGTAGTCATTCATGGGTACTTCAAGAAAATGCATACATAATTGGGTAGGTTGCCTACAGCATTGACTGTAAAAATGCATCTGAAAATGGTTTAAAAACACGTTTTTTACAATTATTTGTCTATTTTCTTGTAAAAAACGTTTTTTAATCATTTTCAGATGCATTTTTTTGGTCAATGCTGTATGAAACCTACCCAATGTATGCATTTTCCTGAAGTACCCATGAAGGACTACCAGACATGCTAAAATGAGCCTAGCAGCATGTCTATTTTTTTCACAGAAGCTTTCAAAAACCCCTGAAAACCACTTCAGGGCAATAAAGGGTTGCGTAACAGTGTTTAACCTCATTTCCGTGTGCATTTTTATGCTAGATAACATTTCGGAAGCAAAATGTTACTAGTTGTTCACTAAAATATAGATGGATGTTTAACAGATTTGAAGATATGAGCTATGAACCATTTTCCATCTCAAAAATATTTAAGTTTGAAAGTGCCTGTAAAAACATGCACGTTACCAGAAAATAGACCAATTGTAAAAAAACGTGTTTTTAACCATTTTCAAATGCATTTTCAAGGTCAATGCTGTACAAAGACCTACCTATGCATTTTCTTGAAGTACCCATGAAGGACTACCAGACATGCCAAAATGAGCTTAGCAGCATTAATACTTTTTTTCAGAGACGCTTTCAAAATCCTCTGAAAACCACTTCAGGGCAATAAATGGTAGCGTAATGGTAGCGTAATGGTGTTTGACCCCATTTTTGTGAGCATTTTTCTACAAGATAACATTTCGGGAGCAAAATTTCACTGATAGTTCCCTAAAATATAGATGAATGTCTACCAGATTAGAAGATATGAGCTTTATGTCACTTTCCATCTTACAAATATTGAAGTTTGAAAGTGCTCATTAAGGACTACCACACATGCTAAAATGAGCCTAGCAGCATGATTAGTTTTTTTCACAGAAACTTTCAAAAACCCCTGAAAACCACTCAAGGGCAATAAATGGTTGCGTAAGAGTGTTTAACCTCATTTTTGTGTGCGTTTTTAAGCTAGATAACATTTCGGAAGCAAATTTTTGCTGGTGGTACCCTAAAATGTAGATGAATGTCTATCATTCCACCAATTTTCATGCTTCTACTAGGTTGGACTAAAGGTGAACTTTGACCTTCAACTTTGCTGATTTCTGATATGTTCGGACTTCGAGGGCGCCCTACACGAAAACGGAACCATTTTTTGTGCTGATTTTTTGTGTGCTTTTAGAGAAAGTTGTTTTAAATTGATTTACATTCTTACTTTTGCTTTATTTGTTGTCATATTTATTTTATTGACCCCTAAACACTGTCCGAAAATTAAAATTTTACGAATAGTTCCCTAAAATATAGATGAATGTCTACCAGATTAGAAGATATGAGCTTTATGTCACTTTCCATCTTACAAATATTGAAGTTTGAAAGTGCTCATTAAGGACTACCACACATGCTAAAATGAGCCTAGCAGCATGATTAGTTTTTTTCACAGAAACTTTCAAAAACCCCTGAAAACCACTCAAGGGCAATAAATGGTTGCGTAACAGTGTTTAACCTCATTTTTGTGTGCGTTTTTAAGCTAGATAACATTTCGGAAGCAAATTTTTGCTGGTGGTACCCTAAAATATAGATGAATGTCTATCATTCCACCAATTTTCATGCTTCTACTAGGTTGGACTAAAGGTGAACTTTGACCTTCAACTTTGCTGATTTCTGATATGTTCGGACTTCGAGGGCGCCCTACACGAAAACGGAACCATTTTTTGTGCTGATTTTTTGTGTGCTTTTAGAGAAAGTTGTTTTAAATTGATTTACGTTCTTACTTTTGCTTTATTTGTTGTCATATTTATTTTATTGACCCCTAAACACTGTCCGAAAATTAAAATTTTACGACTTAAGGTCATTTTTGATGACCTCATACGCGAAAATGAAATTTCGAAGCAGATTTTTTTTTTTTTTTACTTTTACAGATAATAAAGTTCTTTCAACTTACAAAAATTTAGCTTGCTCCCTCATTCACTTTAGCTGTGCAGGGCAGTTGAAAATGGCTGATTTTTGTATAACACCTTTTAAGAATCGCGCATTGGTTGCTAGGTGAGGCCGTATCTTAGCAACCGTTTGACCTTGGGGCAAAATATTTCAGAATTTTCCATGAGACACTTGGGGGAACATTTGGTGCGAATTTTAGCAAATTTGAAGGGGGTCGGGTGAACACCACTGGTTGATTTGACGTGGATTGACCCAGCCACGTGATCCAAAATAGACTTAGCAAGGAACTATATAAGCTAGCAGGCTTTCATGAATATGGGCCCAGGAGGGCGAAGGATAGGACACTCATGAATGATGTGGTTGGCAGGCTGGGGAAGGTCAAAGCCCCCAGCGGTGCATGTTGGTATTGAATCTGCCGACTTCTGTACAGAGCCTGTTGAGGGTGACCTTGTGGTAGGTCTGCACCTGGTGGCAGCTTTGCATATGGGCAACTCCAGCGTCACGGACATTACAAACAGACAGTATTTTCATGACTTTCCAATGCCACTACTAATTCATACCTCTACCTTATGTCTAACTTTTATTGTGATTACAAAGCAATAGCCTGATTAAGTATGCAAAAAAAGTTTCAGAACATTTATCCAATTCGTTACTGAGTAATTTTGCAAAATGTGCGCTGTCACGGACATTACATTTTTTGGACATGACTTTTTGCATCCATATATACATCTTTGCAAAAATCTGTGAGTTCTGAGACCTCACAAAGGTGATTTAGGTATTTAAATATAGACAAGGCTATGATGAATTGAATCCAAGTTGGATTTTGCGAAACGGGCCAGGTATATTTGATCTAGCCAACAAAACGTTGCGTCACGGACATTACATTTTTCAGCGTCACAGACATTACAGTTTATCCAGAGGATTTGATTAATTACAAAATATACCTTAAGTAGAGCACTCAAAAGACTGAAATTTTAATCTGAAAAGGTACTTTGATTATCAGTCATCAAATTTGGTGCCTTCAATAAAAAAAAAATACCAGAAAATTTGGAAAAAAAAAGGATTTTCCTGAAATTTGCACATACATGTAGTAGTCCCATTTGTGGAGTTTCATGTATGGTTTCTGTTTCTCCTATAAGGAGACACCCGAGAATAAAAAAAATCATGTGAACTGAAAGATATAATCATAGGATCATGTTGTATGGAAAAATAATCCAGAAAAAATCAATAGGATTTGAAATAGAGCCAATTGTTTTTTTGAGTTCATGTCCACTTTTTCGTGGAATTGCCCATATATGGCGACTGTAAATCTTCTCTAATAAACATAATCCTGAACCACTTCCCCAATCCATTTTTAGCTGACCAGGAAAACAGGAATGCCTAATGTTGAAAAATATCAAACGCTAAATTAGCTTTAGTTAAAACTTACAGTTACGTTAAAGGGATGCCTGTAAAGTGTCTAACTCCACGAAAATTACTTAGAGCTTCCTCGTTTCACTTCTACCGTGTTGTTTAGCTTATGGTAAGAGGAGAATAAAAAAGGGTTAGATTTTTTCAAATGCTCAAGCTCAAGAGCTTTTTTCAAATGCCCCTTTAGTATGACGATATCTATCATACTTCAGCTCAAGAGCGTTAATGAACGGTCATAAACCTCATAAGCGTCATACAGTAATTCGTTGTAAAAGCTGACGCATATTTTCACTTTTTTTAACCAGGAAAGCAGTGTTCTTTTTCAATGAAACTTTCACACATCATTCGGACATATCTTTCAATGATTTTGGTACAGGATTGAAGTCTCAAATGTCATTTTGGGCAATATCGGACACTTTACAGGTGCACCTTTCAACGTAAAGGAAGTAGAATTAACAGTAAGATGATTGCAGTGTGTATCCATTGACCGGGGTAATAATAATCGTGTAAAGCGCTATGATCCCCACAGGAATAGCCCTATACATCAAATAACCGTTATTATTATTATTATTAAAATAAACATAAAGTGATCATTAATGTCTTGTTAACAGAATCCTGAACCATTTCCTGAACCACTACGAGCTGACGAGTAAAGACCTGATGGTGTAGAACATCAAACGCTAAATCAGAGTTAGTTAAACTTAAATTTAAACTCTCAGGTAGGATAAATTTAAAGTGGTCATTAATGTCTTGTTACCAGAATAAGAGTTAGTTAAATTACTTTAAAGTAAACTTTCAGTTATGTTAACCTTATAGTAATTTATCATTTATGTCTTGTTAACAGAATCCTGAACCACTTTCCGAACCACTACGAGCTGACGAGGAAAGACCTGCTGGTGAAGAACATTAAACGCTACAGGAAAGACCTGGAGAAGGAAGGGAGCCCTCTAGCGGACAAAGATGAACAGGGGAAATATGTTCACTTAGGTATTCAAAATTTAAACCTTTTTTGTTTCCATCTACAATCAAGCCTATCTGTAAAAGACTTCATTATGTTAGAAAAACAGATTATGATAGTTTTGTTGTTGTTAAATTTGCTCCGAAGCAAACCAAATAGAATACCTCATAGTTACACATATTTCAACGATATTTGGGGGTCAATATTCCAGCCTAAAACTGACTGTAAATGACATGTTTCCACCAGCTTTAATTCCTCCCTTGACTTGCTAAGCCTCAGTCCCAGTGATGTCACCTGGCCTTTTTGGAAATGCAATTTTTTTAAATGGATGTTGTCATTGGGGACTCAGGGAGTAGTTTTTTTTCTTTAAAATGCTTTAAAAAATGAAGAAAATTCTCATCATATTTGACTGTAACTTGATTTTAGCCTTAAAGGGAAAGTTGAGTTTTGGTAGAGAGGGCGCTAGACTACTTAATTGGTTTGTGAGGTAATGAAAAACTGAGTGTAAAATTTGAAAGAGCATAATATTTAAACAATAAAATCATCTTTGTTTGATCAAAATCGGTTCAGAAACGGCCCGTGGCCCCGGGTTTATTAGAGAATTTTGAACCAGCCGTTAAAAATTCAAAAAAATGCTTCCTCTTTTCAAAAAGTTACAAAATAGGTATTTAAATAGTTGTTGGTTATTTCTCTATCTAATCACTATTTCAACAAAGCATCACATGCACAATATTTTATTCAAAATGGTTGAAACCGAGGAGTGTTTAGAGAGCGCCCTCTTACGTTTTAACGGCTCTTTTGGAATGATAACATGATCTTTACTACGTCATTTGTAATTTTGTGTTCCTTTCTAGTTATAACTATTAGTTTGTAATGTAATGATGCAGGTTTTGGTTACTAAAATTCATTTTCACTAAAACTGTACTCTCCTTACCAGAACTCAACTATCCCTTTAACCCTTTCCTTACGGGAACCAGGTAGGCTATGTACAAAGTCTATGGGGATCTCGAAGGTAACGAGTTAACAGACACTCTGTGCTCTTCCTGTTCTAGCACTTGTAGACTTCATCCCAGTCACTTTCTTGCTGCCAGCCGATTACAATGTAATTTATTTGTGGAGGAATCAGAAGAAAAAAAAATAGTTTTCCTTTGAAAGACTGTGAATTGATTCTAGAGTTTAGCCTTGCCTGACACTTTGTGCTTTCTCTGTTTTTACTCCACTAGACTTCATCCCAGTCACTTTCTTGCTGCCGGCTGACTACAATCTCTTTGTGGAAGAATTCAGGAAAAACCCATCCAGCACCTGGATCATGAAGCCTACTGGCAAAGGTGGAGTAAACCTGTCTTGTTATTTATAGTTCCTCCTATTATTTATATTGATTTCTGTAGACTTGGTACATTGAAGAATTTATTTTCCCCCAAGGATATAAAACATAATTTTTTTTTGTTTGTAAAGTAGTTGTTCCTATTGTACTATTGTTGCTTTATATAAGGATGAAGGCAAATATTAAAGTTGTAATGTGTGTTTTCAATCTTGTATGCCTGCATGCAAATTTGTTTTGAATGATCCCTCAACTTTATGTAATCAATACACAAACAACTTCCTGTTCAATTCAGTTTAGTTTACCTGTTCTACATACATAGTGGGCTAGTTGAAGAACATACTTTAATAACAAATAATGAGTTTTAAGTCTAACACAACTAACCACAGGGCGTTTAAAGGGATCTAGTAACTTTTATTACATATGCAAAAACTTACAAAAGGTTGATAAAATGTGTTTTTCTCTGATCCAATATGTCCATTGAGTGTTGTAAGTGAAAAATGAAAAGTGAAATGTGCTTACCCAGTGCAATAACTTTGTACACAGTTGAAAAGCTCACAGGGAATCTTTCAAATTGAAACGTTTCAATGATAAATATCTTTATAAGTAAAGAGTAATTTGGAAAACTGAAACCTGTTCCGTGCTTCGATTGGTATCATGAGAACTGATAGAGTTCTAAATCATTTTTTTACAGATTTTTGACAATTAAAGTTTAATACAAGATCCCTTCAATATAGTTATTGACTTTTCTGTGATTGTTTTTTTAAAATCTCCCTTCAGCACGAGGCATAGGGATATTCCTCATCAACAAGCTGTCTCAAATCAAGAAATGGTCCCGGGATAGCAAGACATCATCGTAAGTTGGTTTCTAATTTTTGGTTAATGCAACTAAAGCCAGTTTCCCATGAGGAGGGTTTTGCTGTTTCAGGGCATGAAACACCATGCAACTTCCAAACAGTTGGTTCTTTTGAGAGGTCTCTGTCCAAAGCACTGAAAATATTTCAAAGGCAGTTTCACAAGACCAGTTTCAGCTAGTCGTACGCAATCTCAGTCGCACCTTGTCACAAACTTTCAGTCTTGTTATAGAGACTGCTTCAAAAAATGTTTACTGACATTTGAAAAATAATGTGTTTGCAAAACATGAGTTGCTGCCAAAAGCCTGACTTAATTTGCGAGAGCCAGTTGGCAAAAGTTAAGACAAGTTTCCATAGGGAATATAAACTAGATTTTGTTTGAATCTTTATTTCATCTTCCAGGTTTCAAGCCCCGTCAGCAAAGGATGCCTACGTCATCTCCAAGTACATTGACAACCCGCTGCTGATTGGAGGAAAGAAGTTTGATCTGCGAATCTACGTCCTCGTCACGTCGTACAGGCCGTTGAAATGCTATCTGTAAGTTTGATCTGCGAATCACAGGGAGGCGCCATAATCATTAAAAAAAAACCTGTTAAAAACTGCTTATGGGCTATAAAGGCATTAATGTAATCAAATGTAAGTCGAGAGGTGCTGAGCTCTTAGATCGAAGGAGATCCTTTTTCGAGGCTGTGAATGACGAGTTATATACCTAAACATTGAACTATATACAGAAAACAAGCAGAGAGAAGGTGGGAACAGATACTGGTTAGGGTGAACAAAAACTAATTATTTACCCATTAATAATAATAATGTACTTATATAGCGCATAATATGTGAACATCGTAGCGCTTTACAGTCAAATTAATTATCGACTTAATAAACTTTAGCATACATGTACATTAATTGTGTGAGTTGCTGGAGTGTTGCACTCCCGCACTATTCTGCCTAACTAGGAAGACACGATGCATACTTCTGAATTCGGTAACGCAAATATGCAATTAATTTACTTGATTTCTCCCCATCTCTCCCTGCCGCAGATACCGATAGGGTTTCTGTAGGCTCTGCACAGGCAAGTACAGCACCTAGTCAAGACCAACTTCAACTGGTTTGAACCAGTCAATCTCATTTGTTCTCTCCCTATTCTCTCTGCTACAGATACCAGCAGGATTCCTGCAGGTTCTGTACAGTACGTCAAGTACAATAATACACAGTTAAAAACCAAACCAAGTTAAACTGGTTGAAACCATGATTCAGTCAATCAAATTTGTATAAGAATTAAAACAGTTTGTTGAATCGTTTTCTGCCTATCTCTCCCTGCTATAGCTACCGGCAGGGTTTCTGTAGGTTCTGCACAGTCAAGTACAATGCCGATGTCAATGAGCTAGACAACATGTTCATCCATCTTACCAATGTCTCCATCCAGAAGCATGGGGTAAGTGTTTATGTGTTTTACTACAAAAAACTTTCATTGGTTTAAATAGGGAGATTCATATACATAAAATACAGCTTCTACTAACGTTAACTTATTAACTGACGAGCTTTCGTCCCCAACTGGAGACTTTCTCAAGCCAAGTGACTTGGATTCATCACGGCATCTCCTTGATTTTGTCGCACTGTGATCACTGGGGTGAATATTGGTGAAAAAGAGTAGCTGGCCGGTGTCTGTATTCAAATGAGGATTATAAGTTTCTTTATCCAAATCGTTTCTTAACTTTCCTCGATCAGCCAAAGTTTATTTCAAAGTCAATGATCTGTGCTTCGTGTGTGTTGTTCTTGCTTTCATATAGAGTTGTGGCACAATCAGTTAAACACATGACTTCTACTCTTTGGATACAAGTTTTAAATCAATTAATTCCCCCATCAGTTTATGTTATCAATTTAACTATAGTCATTTAATCCACATTGCTGCTCTCTACCCAGGAGTATAGATGGGTACTTGGACGGATGTTAATTAGCCTGAAGTGCCCCAGTAGAGCACTGACTTTGTTGCATGCAGTTTATAACTTTCCAGTGGATATTTAAAAATCAAGCACTTCAATCGTAAATATATACAAAAGGAAATTTGAGAAACAGAAATCTGTTCCATGCTTATATTAGTATACGAATACAACAATGTATGAATGAACCACTAGAGTTCCTAAGTAAGATTTGGAGATGTTACTAGATCATTGTAAAGGTAAATTTGAGTGTTCTTTCTGAAATTGTGTTGAATCTTTTGATTGGTTTTTTAGCTCATCCGGCCCGAAGGGCCCGATGAGCTTATGCCATGGCGTGGCGTCCGTCGTCCGTCCGTCCGTCCTTCCGTCCGTCCTTCCGTCCGTCCGTCCGTCCGTCCGTCCACAGTTTTCAAAATGCTTCTTCTTCGTTATTTTTCAACCGATTTTGATTCTGATTGTTTCATAAGATAGGGCTAGGAGGGGGATTTAAAACTTCTACACAGAATCGTGAAATTCATTATATATGCTAATTTATGCAAATTTATTCGAAATCACAAAAAATGCTTCTTCTCCTTCATTTCTTGACCGATTTTGATTTGGTTTGCTTTATCTGGTAGAGCTAACTTTGGTACACTAAACTTCCACACAGAATTTTGAAATTTTTCTCCATTAATTAATTATGGTAATTTATGCAAATTTATTCCAAAAATCACAAAAAATGCTTCTTCTCCTTCATTTCTCGACCGATTTTGATTTGGTTTGCTTTATCTGGTAGAGCTAACTTTGGTACACCAAACTTCTACACAGAATTTTGAAATTTTTCTCCATTAATTAATTATGGTAATTTTTTATTTATTTATTTATTTATTTATTTATTTATTTATTTATTTATTTATTTATTTATTTTTATTATTTATTTTTGATTTTTTAATTTATTAATTTATTTTTTTATTATTTTTTTTTTTAATTTTATTTTTTTTTAATTTTTAATTTTTAATTTTTTTTCTTTTTTTTTCCCATGTCCCTTCTGGGGCGTCAAATTTATATTTTTTTCACTCTAATTTTTGTTTAATGTCCCTTCCAGGGCATCACATTTTTATTTTTTGACCATTTGAAAAGTGTACCACATGAAATTTGCGATATTTGATGTTGCGAGATGCCGGATGAACGCTACGTCATTGACGTTCTGGTTAGTTCTAAGTAAGATTTGTGGATTATTTGGACAATGTTACAAGATCCCATTTTAAACAAAGTCAATTTTCCTGTGCAGGACGAATACAATTCCCATCACGGAGGCAAGTGGACGGTGCAGAACCTGAGACTATACCTTGAGGGAACAAGAGGCAAGGAGGTAAGATATCTATTTCATGCCCGTAGCAGGGGAAGGGGGGGAATATCCACTTTTCATTGTTCTTGACCATCGCTTACATCGGTCTCGGCCATGATAGGTCTTGGCCACAATCACGTCCCCACACCCCACACAAACACAACTAAACCAGTGGTCGTGGTGGCGATCTCTCTCAGGCCACTTTTGTAAATTATGCAGTTTTGATTACAATTCATTTTATCGTCGGGACATGCTTCACCTTCTTGAGGCATTATGTTTTTTGGGTTCTCAGTCTGTCCGTCAGTCCGTACCATTTTTGTTCTCGCGATATCTTGAGAACCGGTTGATGGATCAATCTGAAACTTGGTATGTGTGTACGTAGTATTCTAGCGTTTTTATGGAAAATTGTTTTTATGTTTTCTCTCAGGTGACAGACAAGCTGTTTGATGAGATCAACTGGATAATAGTACACTCCCTAAAGGCTGTCTCTGTGAGTATACTTCTTTCTGCTCATGTCATCTTGATTAAATCACAATATTTCTATTTTTCAATGTTATGCAAGACTCCAGACTAAATATTTGTTCAACTTGCCCGTCCGGGCAAGAAAAATCATGAATTTTCAAATATCACTTGCCCGAACAAAACATTTACTTGGCCCCCCCAAAAAAAAGAAAAAAAAAGAAAAAGAAAGCAATACTAAACAATGACAAAATGATAGTCATAAACTTCCTGTACACTATTTTGGTTGCAAAGTCTTCTACTTAACATATTTACATGATTTTTGTATATCACCTTTATCATCAGCATCATCATCATCATTAATGCTCATTTGTTTTTCTTTGCACATAGACTGTGATGGCGAATGACAGACATTGCTTTGAGTGCTATGGATACGATGCTATCATTGATGACAATCTCAAGCCCTGGTTAATAGAGGTATGTCAGGGGTCAAATGTCAAAGGTCACAGGAGAAATAAAGGGTCAAGGGTCAAAGTTAACAGGGGATCTAAAGGGTGAAAGGTCAAAGAGTGTGTGGCGAATGATAGACATTGCTTTGAGTGCTATGGATACGATGCCATCGTCGATGACAACCTGAAGCCATGGCTGATAGAGGTAGGTCAAGGTCAAAGGTCACAGTCTAACCAAAAGGTGAAGGGTCAAATGTCACTGGGCAGGGATTACCCTTAGCAGTGGCCTGGGTGCCAATTAATGGCCGCCAGAAATTGTTCACTAGAAACTCTTGTCGCGCTTTTCATATAAACCATAAATATATCCACAATTCTGGAGGCATATTTGTAAATTCAAAACCCATTCCATCTTCTATTACCATAAGCCAATTATAAAGGTACTAGAGATATCTCGAAGCTTATTTAAGTGACTTTGGTTGAATTTGACACTTGAAATTTTATGATCAACTTAAAATCTTTTTGAAACACTCCACTGGTGTTATATGCTTGTGTCATTGTTTGTGTTACTGTCATCACCAGGTGAATGCCTCTCCGTCTCTGACGTCGACGACCGCCAACGACCGCATCATGAAGTACAACCTGATCAACGACACCATCAATGTCGTCATGCCTAGTGGGGATGTCCCAGAGTAAGTTAATGCTCGATATAAATTTTTTGATTGGCCCAATTATTAGGAAAAGAACACTAGCACTTGCCTGGTTACCCAGGGAAGGTAAAACATTGGAGTCGGGGAGGTAAAATTTAATAAATTGTCTAGTTTGCCTGCCCGTTCGGGCAACTAAATAGTTGTTCAAATAAGAGGGAACAATGTAATTTTATTCCTGTAAATCTAATCTAGAAGTAAAGAGGGCAAGTAAATTTTATGCTGGGGCAAGTAATATTTCATAAGTTAGGATTTTACTTGCCCAAACGGGCTAGTACAGAGGCTTGAGTATAGCTATGTGAGTAAAGTTATTTAGATTATTGTTATTATTATCATCATTATTATTATTATTCATATTATTATTATTATTATTAATTATGAATTATTATCATCCTACCAGTGTCAGGTGGAACAAGATCCCACCCAAGGAAGCCTATGGACACTATGATCTATTGTGAGTATCTATATATCTCTCTCTGGTCTCAAAATCCGAAATTGCGCTCTATATTCCAATCACAGAAAAACTGTTTGATGAGTCAATCACGCTTATATTGCACGTAGAGCATGTTGCATGACTGAAGTAGAGCGGATATGCACAACTCAATTGCTCATCGAAAAGTCACAGAGCACAAGCAATTACAATATACAGGATCTAACCCAGGTCGAAAAAACAGTTGATACCAGTTGGCCAACTGGTACCAGTTACCAGTTGGTTAACTGGTTTCAATATGGAAATTGGTACACTGGAATCAACTGGAACCAGTAAGAATCCAGTAATAGATACCAGTAAGAAAACCAGTTGAAACCAGTAGGAACCCAACTGGTTTCAACTGTTTTTTCGACCTGGGAATTCACGCACGCACAGCGTAGTGACCGGAGCAATTCCTGCATTCCTGCAGTTGTGGCTAGATTGTTAGAGCGTGTTTTCCATTCATGGGATCCAAGTTTGAAACCAGCGCATATGTTCATAATATATGTGACCGGCCATAGCAAAACCCTGCACTTGTCGGTAATACATGTTTTGAAGAAATGGGCATTTTAAGTTCACATAATGTGTGTAAAAGACTTATGATTGTAAAATGTAAACAATCACATCTTCGCCAATTATTTACCAATTTGTGAGAAGAAAGCATCAAATGAAAGCTTGTGATGAGGCCTTTCTAATCTACATTTTGAGTTTTACTGACAAGTGCAGGGTCTTGCTATAGCCAGTCACATATGTTTGTCGTTCAGCAAGACAATTTATCCACTATTGCTGCTTTGTACCCAGGTATATAAGTAGGGTCCTGGTAGGAAGTAAAAGCCTTAATGTGATCTTCTCAATGCCCATGAGCTCCCCAGAGAGTGGAGATGATGCACATAATATGCATGGGCTGGTTTTGTATTCATATAATGACCAGGGATGGTTATCGTATAAAACGCTTAGAGATGATACTGTATCATATTAGGTGTGTAATAAATCAAATCTGCTATTATTATTATTAGTATGACTAATTATCATCGAAATGTTTCAACTGTGTAAATCAATCCACAGGTACGACGAGGACTTGGCCCAACTGGACTTGACGGAGAAGGAGGTCAAAGGTCGCAGGGGCCGCGATTCAAAGTCGAGAACTACCACATGGAAATGAAATTATTTTCTGAGCAAACTATTGCCATTATAGTAAATGAACATTCTGTGATGTGTGTTAATGTCATTCCATGCAGATGCACTCTTTTTAAAAAAGGTAAAAGGGTGCAGTTTGATGGCTGGAATGCTCCACAGGGAGTGGAAAATGTGGAATTTTGTGCTGGATTAATAGAAATCCTTGTAAAGAACTATAACATGGAAATGAATTGGTTTTCTGAGCAATTAAACTGTTAAACCTATTAAGCAGAAACGTATGTGTCATCTGTAACTAAATGCTATATCGCTGGTTACAAATGTTTTATCCAAAATGTTATGCGAGTGACCCAGGAGTATAAATGGGTATTTGGTCGGGTGTTAATTAGCCTGGGCGCTATCATATGGCTGCCATTGGCTAGTATGCTCCCCGGGGAGTTGAGACGGTGCGCAAGATAATTGTGCCGGTTTGACCTGTACCTGATGACCAAGGGTAATAATAAAGCGCATCTATAGGGACATGCAATTGTGCTTATGTGTTATGCGCTATATAAAAGTGTTTCATTATTATTATTATTATATTCATCTCAATCCATTGACGGGAAACAGTCCAGATGATTTGTAAAGATTGTTGGTATGTGTATATCAACGATTATTATTTATTAGTGGAGATGTACATACTGTACGTTGTTGTATATTGATATTGATATTTATTTGTATATTTACATTGTGTTTCAAGTAAAAATTATATCAAATTGATCAATGGCTTTCAAATAATTTGTTGTGGTTTACTGTACCTGCTTTCATTATTTTGTAATGATTTTTATTAAAGCGTAGATCGCTATAATTTAGGAAGATCCTTATTTAAAGTTGGCAACACATTGTCATATTTTCAAAACAGATTTTGGCATTCAAATTGGCAACATCGCTGCAATGTTACTTCATATTTGTCTTTAATTATAATATCTAAATATGCTCCACCTATTTTTGTGTCATTAAACGGTAGACAAAAATTAGGAGTTGCCAATATGTTGAGGGGAATAATGATCAATTTTGCCTTAAAATAGTTCTCGTCCTTGATGGGTTAATTTGTCTTTCAAACTGGTGATGACATGTAATTTTCTGTCATTGTCGCTTCTCTTTCAGTACAAACTCGGGCCTTTGAAATCAATGTAATTATAAGGTAATTCATTTGGTTTGTACTTTGTAGGCCCAATTGAATATTTATTTATGAGAGAATGAGGCAGCTGGTTTGTCTTTGTATGGAGTTTCATGTACTCTCTTTATTAGCTGTGAAATAAAGTTGAATATTTAAAATCGATTTGTCACAAGAAATTTGAACTTGATTCGCATTTCAGTCTTCCACACTAGTACACAGTCTTAGGTGATCCATAAACTTTTGTCTTTAAGAAGTAAACCAAAATCTCTTGGAGCGTTCACATTTCTTTCAATTGAATTAAAGGCATTCCATTAAAAAAAATCTATTGGAAGCAGCTGATAAAATCCAACATTAATTTTCCATTGTTTTCACATGGTAAATAGAAAAACAATCGCGCATCATTTAGAAGAATCTTACAATGATATTTAATTCCAGTTTCAAATGTCAAGGTTTTAGTAATTAGAATCATAGTTTTTATTAAAGCTCTTCTAATATCGTGACCCTATACAGTGAAACCTCGTTATAACAAGCATGTTGGGTTCATTGAATTTACCTCGTTATATCGGATATATTGTTGTATCGGGGCTTAAAAACAACAAAATACATAGAACCTGGACCTGTGAAATAACCTCGCTTTATCAGCTATCACTTGATTAATTAAAGAAATGCACATTTAAGTTTGCTTATTTACTATCACCAATACCAAGTGCTGTAGTCGAGCCCGGACTCAAGCTTTTGATGGTCTCGTGAATCTCGACTCGGAGACGAGTCACAATAAAAAACAAATTGGAACATGCTATTTCGTTGGGGTCTCGGACACGGAACAAACACATCAAAACACACACCACAACACATCTTATCGCATCTCATTGCATCAACATCAAACATCACAACTTTTAAAGAAAATCAAAACACTAATTAAAAAGTTGTTTTTCCATCACCAATAATTCACATTTAATGATACATTTAATGATACAGGTAACTGGTAAGATCACATTCATTTGATTAGTGTGATAGGACATTCAAGAAGGCGGAATTCACAAATAGAAGGATGCTGTACATGTGAAAAGAGAAATACAGTTGAACCGGTCTGTTAATGTGACCACCGACGCCCTAAGGAAAACAAGAAAAGAGACCTCTATAGACAGGTTCCTCCTCTAAGTCAAACCCGTGTACAGTAACCAGAAAGTGACCACTGTCGACAGGTGACCTCTATAGACAGGACTGATAACACTGCTTTCCTCTGACATGGGTAAACTCTTCAGAATCAGTGATATTACTTTAATTTGTTACAATTAAGATGTTTGACATCTTGCAAAATCACAATAAAACAACAATTACTGAGTTTGAGACAAAGATCCATATTCATAACACCCCATCAGCTAAGTTTCATGTGAAGTCTATTGATACTCGGAATCAGATCATAAGGACATAATATTACTATTGACTTGTTAAACAATTTCATTGGAATGTCAATCATCCCTTTGTATGTATGCCTAATGAAGAGAAACTATTGGTGGTGCATGACAACCATCAATGGGCTAGTCACATTCCACATGTGTGAAACGGTTCAACTGGTTACTGGTAATTTCTGCCATTTTTAATCTTATCTTGATAAATTGATAAAGTTAATACATTTAGTAGGATAAACTTGATAAATGTAGTTCAAGAGTTCCAAGACGTTCTGGTTACATTTAATTTTAGTAACTAAAACTTGTAAGTTATCATTAAAAACTGACATTTATAGCTCATTGATGCTTGAATGGTAGAAAAAACATAAATTACTACTAAAGTAATTATTTCTAGAAGCACCCTTTAAATCAAAACTGTATTACCCCGTGCATTCATAAATTCCTTTTATAGAGGAGTAGAAGTGATATACCTATAAATCAAATATATACTTTACATAATGTGAAAAGTTCAGTGCATGTATT
Organism: Echinarachnius parma; assembly: GCA_037951105.1. NCBI lineage: Eukaryota > Metazoa > Echinodermata > Echinoidea > Clypeasteroida > Echinarachniidae > Echinarachnius > Echinarachnius parma. The sequence goes on from JBAMJV010007583.1 coordinate 43,724, forward strand.
ATGCGCAGATTACTCAATATTTGTAAAATGGAAACAAAAAGGACATGTATATTAAAAGCCTGTGTCACATATTACCGGATAGCATTGATGGATGCACAAAGTAGAACAACATAATGGCCCGTATTCACAAAGGAGGTTTGTAGGTCTGAGGTTTGTACAAACCATGGTTTGACGATGGTTTACATCTATGGAATGCTGCTCGCATACCGTAAACTGTAAATCAACATTGTTAACAAGTATGGAGTTAACATTCCTTCTCCATCATTTTACAAATGGCATTCCATAGATGTAAACCTTGGTCGAACCATGGTTTGTACAAACCTCCTTTGTGAATACAGGCCAATGTGTTTGTATGTGTTTCTTGTCTGTTTCTTGTACAAGAAAATTGCGTTCCTTCAGGCAATGTCTGTTGTTCTATCCGGAGGAAAGTTTTGTGCATGCAGCAATGGAGACAACTTTCACCACCGGATAATTTCTTTTTGCAATTTGTTTATCCATCGGGCGTCCGTTCGTGCTGTCCAGTGATATGTGGCAACACCCTTAGTGATAGGTCACACAACAAAGTACTGAGAGACAGAATGAATTCTTCACAAGATAATCATAATGTAAGATAGATTTCAAACAAAATACAAAATATACAAATGTTAAATGAAGCTGTGAATTTAACTTCACTATTAAAAGAGGGCAAGTATTTCATTAAATTAAAATCAACTAAATATATATATTTAAAAAACCCTTTAATATCAAAACAACAAATTAGCAAGTTAGGTTAATATTTGACATAAAAAAGTAAACCACCATCATACATAAAGAACAGTGTTACATTTTAAAATACACTTCAGTAAGGGTATATGACTTACAAATTGAATTCAATATTCATAAACATATTTTTTAGTATGGGAAGTTACTGAGATAACAACAAACATTTGTTTAAATGTTCAATTACATGTCAGTGATTGTGTATACAATTCATGTTGAATGCAAGCCTATATAAATTTCAAATGTAATCATGTCACTATAATTTAAAAAGTCTGATAAAATTTAAAGTTCAATGTAAGCATCAGAGATTGTGTATGATCACCATAAGATTAATTTCTTTAAAATATTGTTCAGATGTTATTTGTCACCACAAAAGGTTGACCAAGTCGTAAAATTTAAATTTTCTGACAAATCTGACTTAAGTATTCCTGAATTATTCCAAAATCTCAGCTTTGCAGTGATATGTAACTTCTTATACAAGTTTGGGTAACAATCACATACCGTAGTGCCTAGAGAATTCGGCCGGGGGGAGAACTCGGCCAGAAAAAGGACAGGGCTGACTTTGAAATTAGATTTGCCGAGAATGCACTGAACATGTGACTCGAAACTTATATCAAACGATATATCTGCATATTGTTCATAAAATATGTGTATCTTGCTGTTCTGCATTCCTCCTGGTTATCCAGAAAATCGCTTGAAAGTCAGTCTTTACAATCAGAAATTTGTTATTTTTTAAATTTTGTTCACGATAATTTGAGATTTCAATTTTTAGAATCTTGATTCTCGCTTTTGTAGATCTACGCTCAGTAGTTCATTTCGATAGAAACTTACACCAATTGGACCGCAATATCGCGGTGCCTACGCTTGATCGAAAATTATTGCTGAACGGCAAAGCGGGTTTCCGCACGGCGCGATTTTATGTACGAAGGTTCAATTTATCGCAGTGCACGGTGCGTGTACAAAGTCAATGGCGCACTGTGCTGTGTGTGACTGGCCGAGTTCCCTGGCCACTACAGTAGTACCAAAAAAGGTTAGAAATTTAAAATTAGAAAAATTAGCATACTTTGGTAATTAATATGCGCATAATTTGCATATTTAACATTGGATCGTTTTAACGACAACATTGACATAAAAATGTGATGATGAAGTCTAAAATTTTCTACATTTTTACATCTGGGTCCTGCTTCATAAGACTTTTTCAATTGATGTATGTGTCCAATTATTTTAACTACCATGGCAACGGCTGTAATGCTGCATGCTGATTGGCTGATTGACCTACTAGTAGTTACAATAATTTGACATTTACAATTGGAAACGTTATATAAAATGGGGCCTTGGTGTGTTACATGGTACCAGGTTACAAATATGATATGTCATAAAAATGAAAAATAAAACAAATAATTTCACATCACCAGTGTAAAAGTAAATGGCATTGGATTATATATTGTGAACAAGAGAAAGGAGTTACTAGTAGTATTCTAAAAGCGAATGAATGTTGAACAAAGTCTCGTCTGTGTAGCATTACATTTGTGGAAATATACATAGCTGTCACACAATGAATATACATGTATGAACTAAAGTGAAATACACAACTGCTTGGACAGAATATGAACATATGATACAAATTGAACATGTACTATGTCACACAAAGGTGCTTTATAGAGCTTTGCAGTGAGATATTGATACACATTCAAAGGAGAGCTCAATTTGGTTTCTACAATCATTCTTAACTTTAAATGCAATTATCTCTGAAGTACTAGAAGTGACTTAGCGCCCTTCTTTTTCTCAACCAACTATAAAGTAAACATGACTATTACATACTTGCCAACATTTGAATTTTGGAAAGAGGGACAAAATTGGCCGGGGGTCCAGGCATAATTGCACAAGTGTGCGGGAAGTGCACATTGCAAGCACAAAGTCCATTGCGACAGGGGTCCAGGCCTTGACGTTTTTGAGTATTAAATGCATTCTCGACCCATTTTTCATAATTCTTCCAAAATTACTAGGTAAGATTTGTTCAGATTTACGTTTAAATGTTGTCTCTATACATTTAATAAAGTAAAGTAAAGTAAAAAAAAAATAAAAATAAAAAAGGTTAGACATCCAGCATTGACCCAAGTTTACATAAATGATGCAGTCTAAAATTGTCTACATTTTAAATTTTTTACATCTGGGTCCTGCTTCATAAGACTTTTGCAATTGTTGTATGTGTCCAATTATTGTAACTACCATGGCAATTGCTGCAATGCTGAATGCTGATTGGCTGATTGACCTACTAGTAGTTACAACAATTTGACATTTACAATTGGGACATTTACAATTGGAAACGGTAGAGCACCGGTCTAGCAATCCGGAGGTCTCGGGTTCGAATCCCGTTGGAATCCTATTTTTCTTTGCTCACTTTTAATCACAATATATTCTTGGTCAGTTTCCCTATACGTTTGAATTAATTATTACAAAAAGCTGTATCGCTTCGGCGATCCCTCGCATTTATCCCCAAGTTGATTTTAATCCGCTTCGGGTTTATGTCAGGTTTATAAAGCTTCTGACTACTTGAGCAATGATGAATTAAGGGGTTTCTGGGAAGAACGCCGTCATAGGGTTTTCTATAGCTCAGTCGGTAGAGCACCGGTCTAGCAATCCGGAGGTCTCGGGTTCGAATCCCATTGGAATCCCATTTTTCTTTGCTCACTTTTAATCAAAATAAAAAAGAAATAAAAAAGAAATTAAAAAAAACGGTCTCGGTTAAAAATCGGGACGTCCCGATTTTACACTTCTAAAAAATTCAACACACGGGACAATTCCGATAAAAACGGGACAGTTGGCAAGTATGCTATTACACAGCTCTTGAGTTGTATACAGTCAAACCTGTGTATAAGTGACCACTCAAGAGAAACAAGAAAAGTGGCCACTGTAGACAGGTGACCTTCATTATAGACTGGTTACGTTACACTGTTTTCTTCTGCAGGGGAACACTTGTGGTGGCCACTATAGGCTGGTTGGCTGCTCTACACAGGTGGCCACTGGACAGGTTTGACTGAATTTTGATGAGATTAGCATTTAGCATACATTGCATTATATATATAATAAATGAGTGAATCTAAAATATTCATAAGCAAGATTTTGTGATGAACATGTTGATCAAGGTGAAACTATACAACAATTAGAAATATAGCAAAGAGAAAGAACAAAAGATCTAAAGGTACATTTTCTTCTAAAAAACTCAAATTTAAAAACAATCATCTTGTTTGGTAATGGTTAGACTGTACAAATCTTGTTAAAAACTGCAAACGCTGTCCATTAAGAATACAAATGAAAAATGAACAAAGAAATTTAGTTGGGTTTCCCGGGGATTCGAACCCGAGACCTCCGGATTTCAAGACCGGTGCTCAACCGACTGAGCTAGGAGCCCATCTGTCGATTGCTGGTCCCCGAAACCCTCTTCAATGTTCGTGATGGTCAGAAGCTCAAAGACATGATTGAGTAAAACAAAGCTGTTAGAAACTACCTTCAGTAAGGCTTTTATTCACTAGTGTCTGCAAACTTCACCGGAATCTAGCACCAAAAAAAAGCATTACTGAAGGTAATTTCTAACATTTTTGTTTGATTGTGTAAATATGATGGACATGATTATATACTTATCAGATGAAGCCTTTCAAGCACTGCAGATGCCCTTAGCTATGAAATGTAGAGGTGGTTCAGATTCGTAAATAAGAAATGCAGTGCCATCTTTCGAACACCTTGTGCATGGTGCAGTGTCGTAGTGTGCACTTACTACATCTAGCCTAGTTACGAATCGATAAGCCACGATTCGTAAATAAGAGGTGCAGCGCCAACTTTTGAACACCTTGCGTAATACTAATACACACTGGCTCAGTTGTATGCAGCGCACACTTTCAAGACCAGTTACAACACATCGATCAGACTGCCCTCTACATGTATATCTCCACGCATTTGACCATCTTTAAAAGTAGTGCTGAAAATTTGACGTTCAAGCTTTATAAAATACACAAACAATGATTAGTCGCCATACCCCTTGCACTTCACATGTTCTATTTATAAATGCTATGTACAGTTACAATAAGCACTATTTAGGGATATTTGATTTGAAGGGTTAAGGGACTGTCAATTCCAAACATTGAAATTCAAGAAATAGATTTGCATGCTTTCCATTTTTATAATTTACTATAAATGGTGCAAAAGTTTTGAAAATGCATACTGTATTACATGTGAATGTACAGTGAAATTTCTTTCGGTCAGAAACTTGACAACTTGACAAACTTGACAAATTTCAGGTAATATACAGACCTTTGCACAAAAAATATTTAATAGATATTTTCTGTACCGGTAATCAGAATTTGAATTATTGGGTTGGTGATAAAAATGTTTCTCTTTTATTAGCTGAAATAGTATAATTTTGTTAAGAATATGAGACTCACGATTTTGGTCTATCATGAATAAGGCTATCTTAATCTTAACGTCTATGAAATTTTGAGCATTAGACATCATGTTTAAATATAATTTTTCATCAAATAAGAATTATCAGATTATAGCGCTTAATGGCCGCCAATCTTTGAAGCAGCCCCCTGATCTTAAAACTGCTTTAGCCACGTTCCAACTATTTGGCGCTCCGGCATTTTGAGAGGGTTTGCTTTGTCCGAATATGACAAATTATCAGCACAGTCATTTTCCCAACTACTTATTAATCGTTTTGCGGTGAACGGTCACGAAATAATGCTTTTCAAAACATTACGGGGAGACCACTAGAAACTGGAAGTGAACTCCCCCTGGTAATCAAACCATGTGTTATACAGAGATGCCAACCTCTTGACACAAAAAAACAGACTGAATATCCTAAAAAATCCTATTTTGGAGAGAAAAATCCTATTTTCACGAAAACTCTACACTAACACTGGCCCGTTGGCCCCAGGCCTTTAAAATGTTAGGAAAATGTTTTACTGGTAAGAGGCAAGTAAAATGTTTGCTCTTTCATTAACATTTACAGCCAACCTCGAGGGAGAATTTTTTTTTTCTTTTCACAAAGGCAATTTGGGCAACAAAAAAAGTTGGTTCACACAACGTTTTATGAGTTTTTAAACAATTATTTTTGCCATTTTCTGACCGTTACTATTGAATGGGGGAAAACAAAAAGTTTTTTTTTTTTTTTTTTTTTCTTTTTCTTTTTCAAAAATCCTATTTTTTTTGCTAAAAAATCGTACTGTCGTATTTTCATCAAAAAATCATACTAAATAGGATTAAATCGTATTGGTTGGCATCTCTGGTTATAGTATATCACTGTGTTCATATGTACATGTGTAAAACACTTTCACATTATTATCTATAATAATTCTTATTTTCAAATATATTTTGTAATATATATAAGACTGTGTATCGGAATGCACATCATGTTAGAATTTAACTTCACCATAAAAAATAATTAGTTGGCTATAAGTTCTTGTAGCAATATAAATTGTAGAATCAGATTTTAAAATAAAATATGTAACTTGATATATAGAATCATATTACAGTATGAGATCGACAACACATCCAATATTTACAAAATAATTAGTTGGATATAAGTTCTTGTAGCAACATCATAGAATCAGATTTAAATATAAAATATGTAACTTGAAATATAGAATCATATTACAGTATGAGATCAACAACACATCCAATATTTACAAACAAGTTTTCAAAAAAGTTTTCAGTTATACCTTTCCATAGTATGGATATACTAGAATTGGATATAACCAAAAATAAGCAGCTTTTCAAGTGTGACATCAACAATACAATATTTCACAAATCATCAATTTCACACCATAATATACATTAATTAATATAAATTGCATTACATGTCACCATATAACATGTTTACATTTGTTAGGTTTATATACAAATATTTACATTGATTTCCCCTAAAGTGCCAAATTGAACTTCAGAAATCCACTTGACTATGCAATTTTAATAGACAAATTTATATTCGTAGCTCAACCCACCTTTCTTCTACATATAAACAGAAACGTAGTTCAGCTATGTATGAAGTCAGGGGGTGGAATTCACAAAGGAGGTTTGTAGGAGGTTTGTACAAACCATGGTTTGATAATGGTTTACATCTATGGAATGCTGCTCGCATACCGTAAATTGTAAATCAACATTGTTAACAAGTATGGAGTTTACATTCCTTCAGTTTACAAACAGAAATGTAGTTCAGCTTTGTATGAAGTCAGGGGGTCTGGAAAATTCATTCAAAACTTATCTATTAGAGTTCATGTAGGATCAAGTCAATGGCCCGTATTCACAAAGGAGGTTTGTAGGAGGTTTGTACAAACCATGGTTTGACAATGGTTTACATCTATGGAATGCTGCTCGCATACCGTAAATTGTAAATCAACATTGTTAACAAGTATGGAGTTTACATTCCTTCTCCATCAGCTTACAAATGGCACTCCATAGATGTAAACCTTGGTCAAACCATGGTTTGTACAAACCTCCTTTGTGAATTCCACCCAATGGGTCTGTACTATTCATTCCAAACTTAGCTGTTAGAGTTCATGTAGGATTAAGTCAATAGAACAGATTATTTTCAAAGAATATCACAAATCACACATTCAAAGGAGCGGGCGGGGCTTGGAAGGCTTTTAACGTTTTTAAACTGGTGGAAACATGTAATTTTTTGTTATTGTAGTAGTTTTGAATAAACTTGGGCTGGAATATTGACCCCAAGCAGTCTTTGATCTTTGCATGTAATAATAAGATAATTTAAAGGGTTATACAAACATGTATGTACTTTATTGTCGATTATGATGTACTGTTCAAAATCATTTAATGTTAACCCTATTAAGGCCGGGCTATTTGAGGTCTTCAGCAGGTCGGGGGGGGGCCATTATGGCCCCCCACTAAGATCTCGGCCGCGGAGCGGCCGATCGCCGTAAAAATTTGCACGCGTGATAAGTGAAGTGTATAGAATACAATGGTAATTTTTAACAATTTTGAAAAATTCATTAATTTGCATATTTATGGTAATTTATGCAAATAAGTCATGAAATTCATATTTTTACCCATAAATCATATATTCTTCATAATTAAACTCTGGTTTTCACTACATATATTCTTTAGAGCATTTGGAATGATACTACAACAAAAAAAATTGGAAGAGCCCGGTTCTTCCTTTTGTTTTCTATTGTTTTATTAATTTCTTATGTATTTCTTTGTTTTTTTAACTTATGTATTTTATTGTTTTTGTTGTTTATTTTATTTCTAACTATAATTTAACTGTTTTGAACCCCAAAACCAACATATAAAATGTAAACAACACCAAATATCTAATAATACACCTCATTTTATGAAAATTGATATTTCCATATGTTTTGTACACAAATCACGAAATTTAGCGATTTTCGGGCTGACATGCATAGACAAAAGGTCACGTGACTTTGTAACGGAGGGTTCGATTTTCGAAATTTTTGTTTTAAAACATGCGCAAGACCCAAAAGAAAAAAGTCACCAAGCAGCGGCGCGTCATCTTGCAGCGTTTTGGAGCAATAAAAAAAATTCCGGAGGGGGGGGCCATTATGGCCCCCCCCCCCCCCGGCCTTATTAGGGTTAAGGAATGTACCTAAACAGATTTTCCAATCTGGGACAACATGGATACACAAACTGAAATTGTTTGGAGGGATCTACATGTAGTAACGTTGTCAAAATCCACGAAACGTACTAGTTGTAACGAGAATTCCCCAGCATTAAAATGTGTCACAATATGCTGGCAGTAACTGATACTCCACAATAAATTTTCATTTTGTTTGTTTTGTTTGTGAAGGTTGGCATCTCTGCCCTAGAGCTGGACCCCGGCCGCTTGAACAGGACTACAAGTTATCCTGAAAACAAAAAAAAGCTTCCGGGAATCTAAATCCAACATATCTGCAGGTACCCATATGACCTAGGCCTTTTTGAGGATACAAAAAGGATCTAGTAAACATGTTGACAAACGCATAATCTGAAGTAATGGTCATCAGCTTCAAATCTTTGTTTAGACACGTAAATTGAAGTGCAAAGATATCATAATGAATGACTTCATAATTAATAGTGTTCAATTAGAGTAGAGCCAAACCTCTGTATCGTGACCACCAAATAAGAAACAAGTAAAGTGGCCACTGTAGGCAGGTGACCTCTGTAGTCAGGTTCCATAACGAGTAAAGATATCAGAGTCATAACCTTTGATTGGGCGAGTGCAAATATGACATTGTAACATTCAATCTGTCATTAATAGTGTTCAATTAAAGTACAAAGGAATGAGCCGCCAATCAATCCAACCCTTCACTTACCCTTCATTGGACAATATGATGTATCATCAATTAATCTGTCATTAATAGTGTTCAATTAGAGTCCAAGGAATTAGCCCCCTACCAATCAGACACTTCACTTTCCTTTCTTCCAAAACTTGTAGTTCTTCTTATCCTTTGGTTTCGGCTGATCGCAGGCCGGGTGGGTGTGCGACTCGCAGACGATATGTGGTGCAGACTGTGACCTTTGACCTCCCATGGCTGACCTATCATTCATGGTTGTCCCTACGGGGGAGGGCGGGGAGAGGTTGTTCCATGGTTGAGGGGCGGGGTAGTAGGGGTAGTTCCCCGGGGACTGGTGTGGCGAGAAATCTCTCGAGTTGCACGGCGTCAGTAGCTCGTGGGCCTTCTTTTGCACGGTGCTTTCGCAGCGGAGCAGCGCGTTCGGCATGAGCTCTGTTTCCCGCGCGTCGAACACGGGCACGAATCGCCTGTTGAAGTTTCCGTTGCGCTTGTACTCCTCCTTGATCTTCTTGAAGAAGTCCCTGCAGGAAACAGACAGAAACACAACGGAAACTAAGTTAGGATAGGTCCATCCCAGGTCGAAATTCCCATAGAACCAAACCCATAGGAAACCTATAGGCCTATTGGTTTATATGGGTTTCAATAGGGAAAGTGGAACATGGGTTTCTGTGGGTTTCCTATGGGTATCCTATGGGTTTAGATTCTATGGGAATTTCGACCTGGGAAATGTCTATGGGACCCATAAGAAACCCATAGAGACCAATTGGATTGTCCTATGGGTTTCTATGGGAATTTCGACTTCGAATAGAGATGCTAGAAAGTAACCAACTAGTTCTTGAGATATTGCAATCCCGTTTGGGTGTGGTAACAAAACAAAAATTGTTCTAACTTTAATAATGTTTGTATGAAAGTTCCTGTGTGGACGAAGGCTGTAGATGACAGCCACAAATTTCAGAGGTAAATATTTGTATTGTGATCAAAAGTTTTTAAATGCTACTTGTTTTCAATAATGTGCATTTTAAACATAACAAAACATTCCATGTTATTTGGGACACAAAAAAAGAGATTAATTTCAAATCTTAAAATCTTAAATACATGTATTTAAACTCAAATCTTGAATCTTAAATGCATTTGCACCCTTCCTTTCCCCCCCCCCCCCCCCCGCCCCGGATAAAATAATGATGAAACTCACCAATTGAGTGATCCTTCACTCTTGATCTCCGCTTCATACGTTCTAGTGTACACCACAACCACAAAGCTTGCCTGAATACAACAAACAAAAGACACATTAAAATATTGACTGTAAACAGGTTATATTCAGCTTAATATGTTCTAGTGTGCACCACAACTACAATGCTTGCCTGAAATGCAACAAACAGAGGAAAGTAAGTTACTTGTCCGTAATAGAACAAACACTAGTCTTTATCAAGACTAAAAAAAGATACGAACTAGCCTTCATTCAGACTTCATAAAAGTTGGAGTGCGGAACACACAGGAAAACACTGAGTACCGTAAACAAATTTAAAGAATGGTACATAAGACTTTCAGCACATTTCGTGCTAGATTTGGTGAGTGCAAATTCTAAGGCCTACCCATAGTGTTGGTCCTTTTCACAACAACCACTCTCCAGAGAAAGAATTTAAATGTGAAGTACCGTAAACTTCAAAATAAAGAACAAATCTTTTAAAAATCATGATACAAAATCATGAAATTTGTTTGTATTGCATTTGTGATTTTTTTTCACTGCGCTGTGCATTTAAATAAATGCCCAAAGGGTGCATGTAATATCCCAAAACTTCAATTTCTCACTTGCCCGACACAACATTTTACTTGCCCCAGGCAAGCGGGCAAGTACTCGACACTAGCACTTGCGCTAATGCCTGGGGCTGGGGCAAGTAAAAATTGATGTCGGGCAAGTACAATTTCATAAAATAATGGCCAACTAAATTATTGGTCAACCACCAGATAATAATGTATCATGTGAAATCTCATCTACCATAGAAGTAAGTGGGCAAGTACATTTTTTGTTCAGACTTTCAAAAGTTATGATTTTACTTGACCAAACTGACCTGGGCCCTGTAACTTAAAGATTCATGATTAAGCATACAACTAATCAATTGATCGTACGATCAATTGATCAATCAATTAATCAATATGATTAATCGTGAATCTTTATGTTATGGGGCCCTGAAGAGACGAAAGTTAGTGTGGAGGCTTGACTTACTTTATAAAACTGAGAGTACAGCTGAGGGAATGATAACTCTGCATGCACACTGTATACCTCCAGATACGATCAATTGATCAATCGATTAATCAATATGATTAATCGTGAATCTTTATGTTATGGGGCCCTGAAGAGACGAAAGTTAGTGTGGAGGCTTGACTTACTTTATAAAACTGAGAGTACAGCTGAGGGAATGATAACTCTGCATGCACACTGTATACCTCCAGATACGATCAATTGATCAATCGATTAATCAATGTGATTAATCGCGAATCTTTATGATATGGGGCCCTGAAGAGACGAAAGTTAGTGTCGAGGCTTGACTTACTTTACAAAACTGAGAGTACAGCTGAGGGAATGGTAACGCTGCATGCACACTGTATACCTCCAGATACGATCAATTGATCAATCGATTAATCAATATGATTAATCGTGAATCTTTATGTTATGGGGCCCTGAAGAGACGAAAGTTGGTGTCGAGGCTTGACTTACTTTATAAAACTGAGAGTACAGCTGAGGGGATAACTCTGCATGCACACTGTATACTTCCAGATTCTTCCTCCTCAACGATTGATGGATCTTGTCAAACAACTTCATGTCTTTAGTAGCTTTTGTCGATATGACGAAACAGCTCTCTGAAAAAAAACACACACACATACACACAAAATAATTTTTTTTGATCTACAGTCAAATCTGTATTAGTGGCCACCTATCTATAGCAGCTAGACTGCCTAAAGTGGCCACCAAACATGTCCCCATGCAGAGGAAAACAATGTTATATAACATTGTCTATAGAGGTCACCTGTCTACAGTGGCCACTTTTCTTGTTTCCCCTTGGGTGGTCACTGTACATACTAAATTCACAATCAGATCGAGTCTAATCAAAGACAAACACAAAAAATAGCTGCACAAACAAAATTGTTTAAAGTTTGTAAAGTAATCACAATCTTGTTGAAAAAATACCAAGTGGTTACACCACCTCTTTCAATAAATTGTTGATATGACAAACTGCTCTCTGTAAAAAAAAAAAAAAAAAAAAAAAGGGTAACAAACACAAAAATACATGTTGTTGCAACATAGAATTTGAGTCTTTAAGTTAGACTATGAAAATCACTTTTTGCATTGTTGATATGACAAAAACAAATCTCTCTCAAAAAAAAAAAAAGAATAAATAAACAAACACAAAAAATGGTTCAAACAAAGAATTGAAGTCTGTTAGAATGAAAACTGGGCCTGGGACAAATACATTTTTTGCTATTCGAATATTCAACAGAAAGGTATTCAGATAAACCAGTTTTCTGAAACATTTGTAAATACAAAAAAAGAAAGTTTACGTTGCACCCTATAGTAAGTCATTACAAAAAAAAGTAATGGAGCTCTGATATACATAGCTAATGTAAACCCCTCAAAAAAAGTTCGGAAACTCAAGTTTGATCGATCATATCTCTCGTATTTTTTTAATAAGCATAATCGAAATTGGTGTCACAGTAAAGCCTCATTATATCCCTTTCAAACGGTGCATTACGTGTAGTGATTATGCAATTGGGGCGATTGCAGTAGCCCACAGAATAGGGGGAGGCAGTTAGTGAAATGTCGCAAAATGGCCCTAATTCATTTAATTTACGAGTGCATGACTGTGTTGACCAGTTTTCTAAAGGTTAACATTCTATTGAATACTGCCACCCTTTCCATTCATCAAAATTGTTGAATTTGATACCATTTTAAACGGTTCGCTCATTGATTATAATTATAATTTGGTATGATTGTGAAGGTAATCTTGTACTTAACAAGCCTCGAGAAATTCAGATTTTTTGAATTTTTAAAAGTATTTTTAAATCGAAATTGAAAATGAGAAAAATTCACCCTCCAAACCAGGCCCAAATTCACCCCGATCTCGCCGCTTAGGTCGATGACGTGTGACGAGGGGGTGAATTCTCTGCTATATCGCGGTATACATCAGTTTGCGTGCATTATTTTGTTTACAACGTCCATCGCTCGCTCGTTTTGCAACATCGGAAATGAAGAAACAAAAATCTAGAATTGCCCAATGTTAGTGTAAAAGTAGATATTTAACCGTATGAGTGGTTATTTTCCCAAAATTAGAGATTTGTTTGACAAATTGAGACGCAAATTGAACGTGCCTCGAAAAAAGAAATGCCCGTCAGTTGAATGATACGAACACGCACTAGAGTTTCAGCGGCACCGCTCCGCGAGACAGGCTGTGCTCAATAGGGCCATTCTTTGAAAAGTGAAACTTTTTTGGAAAAAATAAAGTTTGTTTTTTCTGTTGTTTTATTCCATTATTGGAAAGATCTAATGCTGTTAGGTAAAGAAAAAATCCCGGATCGATCTCGGATCGGTAGAATTCAAAAGCGCTAACGAGATTCTCGGATCGGATCGGATCTCGGAAAAAAATAATATTGCAATTTGCTCTGAAAAAAATGCAGCGTTTTAGACTTATCTTTCTTGTTTTATATGCCAATAATATTAACAATGTTGACGCTTTGAGGCATGCACATATCAGCCTTTACAGAAAAACAGTTACAGGGCAATTCCAAGCAAACATTGACATAACCACTGATTTTTCAAATTCGTTGTACTATAACAAATTTGGTATCAAATGAAAGCTAAAAGATTGAACTTGCCAAAAATGTATTTTGTTTTTCAAAAAAAAAATTGTAAACTATTATTTTATTGTTAATATATAGCATAAATTAATTTTCAGTTATTTTCACAAAACATTCAATTAAATATTAAGCATAAAAGAACTGCGAAAAGGAGTTTTCATAAAATTTTATTTCAGTGTTGATAGGATCATTGCTACAATTTTTCAGATAAATATCAATTTCGTCATTTTTGCTCTTCGTTCCGCTTCAGTGACTGTCTCATTTACAATCATTAATATGTCACGGCGTTACACTAAAAACAGATATTTTTAATATTTCTGGAAAAATATGAATGGGAATGAAATAATTTTTTGTTTTCTCTGTATTAGCCCATAGGGCTATAATATGCATGGTGAATAGCAGCATTATCTTTTACCACTTATTAATATAATCAATATCAATTTGGTCACGGCGTTACGTTTTGTGTAACGCCGTGACGCTACCTACTGGATTCCCATTGACATAACACAGTAGACATAATCAAATAGTGTAAGATTTTTTTGTAGGTATGCTTGGGCATTGCTCATGCTATAATTATATGAATAGGGTCAGTTGATAATGTTTCCATCTCAAAGTTACCTGAGTCATGTATGTGTATGGGTTGTATGTCTGTCTGTCTGTATGTGCATCTGTACATCAGTGTTCTTTTTTTTGCAATATCTCAAGAATCGTTGGATGGATTTCGTTCAAACTTTGTACAATCCATGTATTTAGAGGTACGGATTATTGGATATGATTTTGGTCCATGAGGTCAAAGGTCAAAGGTCACATAGCTAACAAATATGCAAAAATTATATTATTATCAAGATAGTTTGAGAATCCTTGAAGGATAACATGATAATAATACTGGTATGCGTCCAGTGAAGTATATGACCTGATTAGGGAATGGGGTCATGGGAGGTCATAGGTCAACAGGTCAAAATATTGTTGTTGTTTTTTGTTCTCACAATTAAGTTCCAGAATCAATGTTAGAAAGAGTACTGTAGGTAAAAGACAATTATCTGAAACTGTTTGGGGCACAGGTCAAAGGTCACTCGGATAATTACCAATTAAAAAACAAACATTTACTAACTCTGAAATCATGTTACATGAAACAAATCACTTGCAAATATGCACTGTGCAGACCAAAAATTAAACATTTGTATGTTATTTTGAGAAACAAGGTCAAAGGTCAGATGTCAAAGGTCTCATATTTCATTGTTACATTTAAGTATGTATTTTGGTTTTAATATTTGATGGTTCCATTAACTAACTTCTGAAATAGATAAGAATTTCAATTATGTCCTAAAAGATTTTTTGATCAATAGAGGGCGCTGTGCTGCAAATTTGTGTCATGCGGATGATCATTTAATAGCATCTTGGTTATATCACCCATTCATCTAGTTCTTTATTGATTCTGGATCACTACATTAAAATTATATCATATTATTCATCTCTTCAATATCTCCCATATATATAACATCTACAATTCAAAGGTCACGGCGTTACAGTCACGGCGTTACAGTGCATAGATACATTTATGATATCATATTTACTATGAGCATTGGATTTTTTCTACATTTTTATTTGGATGTTCTAGCTTGATGTCTAGTACAAAGAATCAATGTGACAAAAGTGCAAAATGTTCCTGTAGTTCACAGAGTTTACTTAGTTTCTTAGCATGTAAGAAACCCATGTCTTTTTGCCGTCACGGCATTACGGCAGATATTGATATTCATAATTAATAATTTATTGGGAATTTTGGTTTTCTTGCCTATTGTAAATTATTGGTAGGATAGTGGTTACAGATTCATATCAAAAGTTGGTTCTAGATATTTAGATTTTATGAGTTATTTGGACTTTCATTGTGAGAAACATCCTCTGACCGTCACGGCGTTTGCTTGGAATTGCCCTACAGACTATTCAGAATTATCTAAGTTTCGCAAGAAAAGTATTTTTTCCGAAGTGAATTGGGCCTAGAAATCGATCGTTTGTTCAGCATCGCGCCACACATTCACAGAACTCAGCCGGCCAGTCACGGGGAAACATTACATGAAAATATGTACAATCTTCTTGGTGAGAGCCTTCAAAAAGTGGCTATAAATTAGCCTTTTTGTGATCAACACAATTTTGGTAGTATACTTACATGATAACATGGCATTTGAAAGCTGAACAGATTTTTAAAAATACCCCCAAAACAATGAAAAACTGGGCTGAATATATCGATAAATTTCCAAAGCACGTTCGTGAGGGAAGGTTGAAGTAGTTACGGTACCAGTAGCAGCAAGTTTTCGGGCCGCTTCACTGCTGGCATGTTTCACGCATATTCGCTCGTGTACGGGTCTTTGTTTCATACGCCGGATTCATCCGCGATCTGTTATGTATTATAGTACATGTAGTTGTTATTTACCGATTTTTTTAGTAGTTGTTTGCATTGCTTTGGGGCTCAGTTTTTTTCTGTTCAGCTTTTAAACGCCATGCAATCATGTAAGTAGAATATCAAAACATTTAAACATGGTGCAAATAACCAAAATACGTATTTTGAGCCACTTTTAGAATGCACTGGCTGATCAGCTCGATCATACAGATATACATCTGAAGTCTCCCCGAGAGTGTCGGCCTAACTTTGTGTGCATTTCCGTCGGCAATATCGTTCAAATGACTAGCAATTTTGCGCATTCTGATCAATTTTCGACTGCGAAACGAATTAATGAACCAAGAATTTCTCCAAAATAACCACTCATAAAGTAAACAATATTGATTCCCCCATTCTTTATTTAAATTACACTACTTAATGGACTGTCAAACATACACATTTTCAATAATTACTGGAGAAAATGGGTCGGCAAAATCTTCCGATATTTTCTACCGAGAAAATTTATTTCTCGGATCCGTCTCGGATCCGGCTCAGAAGCGATTATCGCCGGGAAATCGGATCGTTCCCGGATCGGATAACAGCATTAGAAAGATCAATATCTAAGGTTTTATAAAATATATGTTTTATACTAAATATTTAAAATTCATTACTCATTTGCATAAATTTGCATAATTCAATATTTAAAAAAAATTAATAACTCCAAAATTAATCAAGCTAGCTCATTCCTCTTACTCTCCTGTACATGTTGATACATGTTGATACATGTTGTACATGTTGATAGGGGAGGCGAGTTAGCTCAGTCGGGAGAGCGTGCGGCTCCGACGCGAGAGGTACCCGGTTCGATCCCTACCATCGGATATCGGACAATGCGTTTTTCCATCACGCATAAAAATACGAGCTAACTCCCGTTGTGTGTTATCGCCCTCCCCGGCCGTGCTTCCTACGCAGGAAGAGGATTCGCGGAAAAAACACTCCGTCCCTCGGATAGGACGATAAATGGAGGTCCCGTGTATGAGACAGTCACACCTCATGTACACTAAGAACCTAGTCAACTTCTCGAAAAGAGTAGGGTGTTAACCCGGTTGACTAGTACCCTGCAAATCACAACCAAAAAGAGTTGAAGTTTATAATAGATGTACAAGTTGCAAATGAAGAGAAGACCGGAAAGTCTACAGGAGAAATCCTTCTATTTCCGTATATATGATGATGATGATGATGATGATGATGATGATGATACCAATTTTGTGACAATTGAACTTCATGTTACTATCTAAACCTACCATCTGTGCTCCGAACGTTCCTGCGCGTGAAACAGGGTGACTTCAACCATCTGAAAAATCTACTTTGTCTGCTACCCTGGGATGCCCTCCTCAATGCTGATGATCCGGACAACTGCTGTGCGACCTTCACAGACCTCTTCCACGCAGCTGTGAAGGAATCTATTCCATCATCAAGGAAACAAAGATCTAGATGTTCTCCATGGATCACCGACGAGCTGAAGAAATGCATAACTGAAAAACACTCGTTGTTCAAAAAAGCAAAAAGATCATTGGACCCTAATGACTGGAATAAGTACAAATCTGTTAGAAACAAAGTTAAGGCATTGTCTAAAAGACTGTATTGGGCATATGTTAATACTCTCTTTACAACTAAAGATAATAGGCGAAGCTTTTTTGCTTTTGTTCGTAGTCGTAAGCAGTCACCCCCTCCTCCTAAGTTTAGATACAATGACCACCTCCTGTCCAAGCCAGCAGAAATAGCATCTG
The DNA here is from genome assembly GCA_037951105.1 of Echinarachnius parma. Lineage (NCBI taxonomy): Eukaryota > Metazoa > Echinodermata > Echinoidea > Clypeasteroida > Echinarachniidae > Echinarachnius > Echinarachnius parma. The sequence continues at coordinate 61,798 of JBAMJV010007583.1, forward strand.
CCTTTAGCTCTTACTTCTCTTCTGTGTTTGCACCACCGACTCCACTCCCTCCTGTTGCTCCTCCTTGCTCCCTTCCTATACCGTCTTTCACTGAATTGTCTGTGACAGTGCCTGATGTTTATCGTGCTTTGTTACAGCTCAAAAGAAACAAATCTCCAGGTCCTGATGGCATTATGTCTAACGTTCTTTCACAGGTAGCTCGTGAAGTTTCACTTCCCTTGACTATTCTTTTCAATTCGTCCTTGTCTGCAGGTAGAGTACCAGTGATGTGGAAACAGGCTCACATCACTCCAGTTTTCAAAAATGGCGACCGGTCCTCTGTTAACAACTACCGTCCAATTGCATTGACATCAATATTGTGCAAGCTACTAGAAGGCTTTGTTTGCAGCGCCATGCAGGATCACCTTGATACATATGGCCTTCTGAATAATCAGCAACACGGCTTTTCTAAAGGTCGGAGTTGTGTTACCCAACTTGTCAACGTTTTGCATTCTTGGCAATCTATCTTCGATAGTCGCCGTTCACCACGCATTGATGCTATTTTTCTCGATATGTCCAAGGCGTTTGATAAGATGCCCCACCATTCTCTCCTCACCAAACTAGCCACAAATGTCAATATCCGGGGTAATATTTGGCAGTGGATCTCATCCTTCTTATCAAACCGCCAGCAAAGGGTCCTCTTCCTTGGTCACACCTCTGCCTGGACCGGGGTATCATCCGGTGTACCCCAGGGTAGTGTTCTTGGACCTAAGCTCTTCAACCTTTTCGTTAATGACATTTCTGCTCATATCTCCTCCCATTGTGCCTTGTTTGCAGATGAACATTGTTTAAAACAATTACTTCATCTGATGACGAAAAAGTTTTGCAAAAAGACATTGACGTCTTACACCAATGGGCAATTACTAATGGTATGTTATTCAATCCAACGAAAACAAAAGTAATGCACATTACTAGAAAGCGTGCTTTTTTACATCCTACATACAAACTTGGCGAAGTAGTGCTTACATTTACCCCTTCATTTCGATATTTAGGAGTAACGATTAGTTCGGATTTGTCGTGGAATACCCACATCACTACAATAACTGCTCGAGCAAATAGACTTCTAGGATTTATCAGGGTTGTAGCCCGAGGTGCCTCCACTAATGCCATCTTCTCCTTATACAAGTCCTTGGTGCTACCTATACTCGAGTATGGCGTACCTGCATGGCACCCCACAACATTGGCACAAATTCAACAGGTTGAGCGCGTTCAACGGACAGCTACGCGCATAGCACTTAAACAGATGAGGGGTGAGATGGCCTATGCTGATAGACTTAAAGCTCTCAACTGGTTTACATTGTCATCAAGGAGAGACTATCTCCTTTGTTCCTTTTCCTTCAAATGTCTATCTGGTATATGTAACTGTTCAATGCTCTCTGGAAACATTATTGTGAATCCTCGACACCCTGACAGTTTGACATTTCAGCATCTAACTTCTAGAACACAATCTCTTTTTTGTTCGCCATCTCGTCGTTTGCCTAGAGTCTGGAACAGTCTGCCATCTAGTGTCAAAGATGCTGCCATTCTTTCACCTTTCCCTGCATTCCTTTTCCTTTTAAAGTCGTCTATCCTCTCTGTTCAATAGGCTCATTTGGCTACCAAGGTCATTAAGTTGCAATTATTAATATGCAACTTCGCTTTAGTGTTGTTCCTTTATACATAAATAGTCGAGGAGCGGTAATACTCCCAATGCCCTTATTACCTCGAAACATGTAGAGCAAAGCATGTTTACTTTTTATAACTCATTCATAATATATTTTCCTTATATCCATAATATATGAACCACGTTAATTGTTAGAATCATTCATTAATTTATTCCTTTTAAAGTCGTCTATCCTCTCTGTTCAATAGGCTCATTTTGACTCACAAGGCCATACAGTTGCAGTTATTTGATACGCATCTTTGCTTTAGTATTGTTCCCTACCATTTTACACGGTCTGGGTCTTATTATAAATAGTCGATGGAGCGGTGATACTAATGTCCAATGCCTTTATTACCGCGAAACATGTATACAATTTGTGCATGTTTTCTTCAAACTCATACATATTGTATTCCCGTATATACAGATAAATATGAGACACATTAGTTGATATAATCATTTTCATTAATTTATTCTTTATTTAATGTGGTTAAGATATTAAGATATTAAGATAATTTTGCTATATTTGGACGTTGATAGATAATTTTTAAACCATCTTCGTATACGTTAACTGTTATTTATGTTCCGTAATGCTGCATCTTCTGGAGCCAGTATGTGAGGGTTCACATGCCCTAGGGCAACAGTGATGTATTTTACTTTTGTGTACCCTGGCCCACATACTGCTCCTCACTATTTTCTTTTGTCTAGTCTTCAGTTTTGTAACTTGTATCTTTGTATTATGTGCATATATGTTTATAGTTGTGTTGTATTTGACATTGTATTATGCTATTTGGTCGAATAAATAATAATAATAATAATAATATTTGTAAAATTCCCATTTCCATTCACATTGTACAGTATGTCACACACGTGACCCAGACATCCCCATACAATAACATACATTAAAAAACAATTATTCGAGTTTATTTATTTTTTTGTACCATTTTCTTACTTACAGATATATATCTGTTGTCTGATACTAATATGAACATTTGAGCTTTTCATATCTCACAGGATTTTCAAAGTGAAATTGAGTTTTAAAAAGTTTCTTCAAAAATGCTCCCGTGCAAAGTCACACACGTGACCGATGCCATTTGACCTCTGTCCTTGGGTAACGTAATCCTAATAAAATCTTTTGTGTTACACTTGAAAGACTTCAACATATGCAAGTCATATATGAAGTTCACATCATCATACCTCCTATACTTACTGAAATATTAGCATTCTATTTCAAAATTGTTCATATTTTGGGTCACACACGTGACCAAGAATGGCCCTATAGCTATACCTAGCTAGCTGCACGCCAACTGCCATGTCTGCCTTGTAAGTAATTGCACTTTTAAAATGCTCCGAAAAGGAACGAAAATGCAAGATTATTACGATCACACCTATTCTAGACTATCTCTTATTTTACTTACATGTTTGTAGGGCTTTTAAAACAAAATACGAGAACAATTACCTGCAAAAACAGCTGATAATAGTGCACTTTACGCGAGCTGAATTGAAGCGAGCTACATACACTGCACTAGCCGCTATTATATTGCATGCATTGTCCACCGCATACGCGCGTGCGCGCACGGTCGAGGCTCTCGATCTCCACGTATCATGCATGCTGCCGGTGAGTATGATTCAACTCGCAGACTAGGTGATTTATTTACCTATTTTTACTTTATCAGACACATTAATGAATAAAAGAATAACTTTACAACGAATATAAACTGTTGTTTTATTAGTTCAAATAGTTTAAACCACCATAATTGTATAGAAAATAGTTTAAACAACCACGGAATCCCCGGTATAAAGGGGTATAAATCCGGTATATAATGTGGTAGAAACCGAGGCTTCTGATTGGATAACCCCTCGCTCTACATCATCAGTACAACACACCCAGCTATCGGACCCCGCTCGTAGCTGGATTGTGGTTTTGAAGAATTTTTGTTTTAATTTTCGGATGTGCTAGTACTTGGAAAGTGATATTTTCATTTTCTGTATGATTTGAACTTTGTGAAAAGATGAAACTTGGCTTATGTTGCTTTTTCTTTGAATAAACACTTTAATGGAAATTATCTCTTCATTACGATGGCATATTAATCGTAAGGATTATGCAAATGGGGTGTGTGCAGCGAACCGGAATATGGAGATGGGTCGGGTGTGAAATCAGACAAAAAGATATGGAGTTGACAAAAAATCAGAGCGTTGCATTTTTTTCGAGCTTTTGGGAGGATTTTTTAGCATTTCAAATAAAATATTCATGATCAAATTTTATATCAACGGAAAGCCTAACAACTCTTCTGTATGAAAATATGAAATTTATAATGATTTTTGTAAAGGGCGGCTGCAGGGAGATGAATGTGGGGGCGCCTCAAAAGTGACACATTTCAAAACGCTCTGATTTGGTGTCGGTATCTTTTACCATTGTGTAGAGGATGTAATGCGACTTGAATGAGTTGGCCATGAATGAGAAGAATTCAATTGAAAACGCATGAATAGTGACTCAGTTGTGCCTTGAAATCAGAGCGTTTCAAAATGGGTCACTTTTGAGGCTCCCCCACATTTATCTCCCTGCAGCCGCCCTTTGCTAAAATCATTATAAATTTCACATTTTCATACAGAAGAGATGTTGGGCTTTCCGTTGATATCAATTTAAATCATGAATATTTTATATGAAATGCTAAAAAATCCATCCAAAAGCTCGAAAAAAATGCAACGCTCTGATTTTGTGTCAACTCCATATCTTTTTGTCTGATTTCACACTCGACCCATCTCCATATTCCGGTTCGCTGCACACACCCCATTTGTATAATCCTTACGATTAATATGCCATCGTAATGAAGAGATAATTTCCATTAAAATGGTATCAAATTCAACAATTTTGATGAATGGAACGGGTAGCAGTATTCAATAGAATATTAACTTTTAGAAAACTGGTCAACACAGTCATGCACTCGTAAATAAAATTAATTAGGGCAATTTTGCGACATTTCACTTCCTGCCTCCCCCTATTCTCTGGGCTACTGCAATCGCCCCAATTGCATAAGGCCATGAAAAATAAATTGTTGGATTGGCGTAACCCGCCCGACCCTAAAAATACCGGCGCTAATGCACGCCGACCCTAGAGGTTTTTTCTGAATTTTATTTTTAAAAAATAAAATAAAAAATAAATTAAAATAAATAAAAAATTGCAATAGAATTTGGAATTTCGATGTGTTATGTGTGTGTTTTTGTGTATTTGTGCTGACAAAAAACAAAAAAAAATAAAAAAAATAAAAACAAATCCCGACCAACCTACCCTAAGTTTTGGTTGCCCGTTACGCCAATCAATTTTTTTTTTTTGGCCTAATGACTACACATAATGCACCGTTCGTTTGAAAGGATATGAGGCTTTATTGTGTCACCGATTTCGAGTATTCTTATTAAAAAATACTAGAGATATGATCGATTAAACTTGAGTTCCGAACTTTTTTTGAGGGGTCGTTTTATCAATATATATTGATGTGGATCGTTTTAAATATAATTTATGACAAAACAGTTAACCTGTTCCCTTCGAGATTCCGAAATCCCCATAGACTTTGTACATAACCAACTCTGTTCCCGTAGGCAAGGAGTTAACATGTAAATGAACCTGTCTATAGAGACCACCTGCTGATAAGACAACAATTTCTGTCTCCCTTGGGTGGTCTTTATAGACAGGTTTGACTGTATCTGTCTTTTTTTCATATACATTGTCTTACCTCGTGCAATGGGAGATGGCGTGGCCCCATTTTCTGCATCTCTCACAGACACAGAACTGAGGGAAAAGTAGTCACCCCTCTGCTGAATGGACTCTTCCTCCCGTTTCCACCGGGTTACCACCGGGTTCCCATGATGCATCACACAGACGTCATCCTCGTGTTGACTCCCATCAAACTATATAGGTTTGGTCAAAGAGAAGTGGGCTTGTGTCAAAACCATATATTACTCTTCAAATTGAAAATTAGCGCTTGCAGGGTCATGACGTCTTGAGTCAGGACTGCATACTGTACATGTATAACATCTTGGCAATGAATTTACAAAGTGTATATTATACAAGCCTACATTTTACAAGGCCCTTTATAAACAAAGATTTACAATACCATCAATTATCATACTGATTGATCATACAATTAATTGTTAAATGTTAATCTTGATTGTTACGGGCAGATAATGAGATGGTTCCATGACATATGCTCCGCCGACATTTGCTACGAAAAATGCGACAAATGCTCCGCGACAAATGCTCCGCCGACAAATGCTCCGCCGACAATTGCTCCGCCGACAAATGCTCTGCCGACATTTGCTCCGCCGACAAATGCTCCGCCGACATTTGCTCCGCCGACAATTGCTCCGCCGACAAATGCTCCGCCGACATTTGCTCCGCCGACATTTGCTCCGCCGACATTTGCTCCGCCGACAAATGCTCCGAAGTTGCGACAATTGCTCCGCGACAATTGCTCCGCCGACATTTGCTCCGCCGCCAAATGCTCCGCAGACAAATGCCCAAATAAGTAGATGATTTTTTTTTCAAAAAAATATTTTTAAAATGCTTGCACTTTTTCAAAAATTTTCAAAATCATTTTTGGAATAGCTGTTGATGATCTCTCTATCTAATCATCATTCCAATAAAACACCACATGCATAATTTTGTATGAAAATGGTTGAAACCAATTCCCTTTTAGAAAAGCGCCCTCTTGTGTTTAAATGGCTCTTTTTGAATGATAACAGGCGTTTTACTAAGTCGTTTGTAATTTTGTATACCTTTCGAGCATGGTGGAGTTATAACCATTAGTTTATCAAGTAACTGTCCAGGGTTGGTTACTAAAGTTCAGCCTTACAAAAACTGTACTACCCCTTTAAATAAAGATCACATCGTCTAGAAGACACATATTAGCAATAAAATTTATCACATATTGCTTATTATGGAATATGATGTCATAGTCACTAAAGGGGTGAAGGGTCCATCTTACCTCACTGTGGAGGTAGATTATTGAATTTCAATTTTCTGCTACTTCCTGCCAATCCTTCCGTTTATAAGAATGCAAAATGCATTGGAAGTTTGTGCTTTTCTGTTGGACAATAAGGCAGCCTTAATCGTTTACGAGGTGTGGGGGGGGGGGGGGCGTTTAGAAGTGTCACAAATTGGGCCCTCGTTGTTCAGTGAACGATGAACAAATCTAAACAAAATTGGAACTCCGAAAATTTAACAGTGGGTGAAAATAACGTTCTTTGAATTTTGATGAAACGTGGATAAATTTTGAACTCATGCGGAACAATTTCTTGATTCATAAAGAGTCTGAGTAATACAAATGCAGTGATTATAAAGACTTTTCTTTTTTCTATTCATGATCGATCTTAACACCAGTATCATGCCCTTCGCTTGATGATTGCTTGGAATAGTATACTATTCATCACAGCATTTTCGGATACTATGAGGTTCCGTGGTTCGACTCCAGTCGAACCCCAATGTAACATCAAAAACTAAAGCCAGTGTTGTGTGTTATTGCGCCTCCCCTTCTGCTACTAGATGCAGGCTGCAGGGTCACGCATCCTTACAACACTGGGCTTGACTGCCCCCCCCCCCCCCCCCCCCCCCCCACCCTGTATAAAGAAACGTGAAACAAACAATCCAGCCAATAAAATATTTGAATGAATCGATGGTTACTGAATCGATTGTACTCCAATTTCACAAGAGATTCGCATAACATATAAAAGCGCACTTCATACGAAAGGTACTTGAGAATTCATTCAAGAGAATTCAGCGGAGTAAATGTCGGTGGAACAATTGTCGGCTAAGCAATTGTCGCATATTCGAAGCATTTTCGGCGGAGTAATTGTCGTCGGAGCAAATGTCGGCGGAGCATTTGTCGGCGGAGCAAATGTCGGCGGAGCATTTGTCGGCGGAGCAAATGTCGGTGGAGCATTTGTCGGCGGAGCAAATGTCGGCGGAGCATTTGTCGGCGGAGCAATTGTCGTCGGAGCAAATGTCGGCGGAGCAAATATCGCGGAGCATTTGTCGCGGAGCATTGGTCGCATTTTTCGGAGCAATTGTCGGCGGAGCATATGTCGGCGGAGCATATGTCGTGTCACCAATGAGATATGACTATGAATATGACACTTTATAAACAGTCTGAATTACATATAGTACCATCTACATACAGGTACAACTTTGTAATATTACTTTCATGGTGCACAGCTAGTAGATTACAACTAATTAGAAATCTATGTTCTTTTTGCATAAACATGTACATCCCAGCAACTGAGCAAACGTTGTCAAAATGGCACATGGTATAATGGTGTCACCACAAAAAAAAAACCTTTGGCTTTTTATGTATCTTTCCAATTATTATGAGAATGTTGTCATTATTATTTATGTTTTTGTTGCTGTTGCTGTTGCCGCCATGATTAAGGACCAGCTTCCTTCAAAAGCCCAGTTAACATGGACAAAATGTTATGGTGATGTGGTGTTACCAAAAACAACCCCTTTGGCATTTTAATCTTTCAATTATTTATTTGTTTGAATTAATTATCTATAAGAGTAAACTCACTATTAGTACTACTCACTATCTATGTTTTTGTTGTTACCGTGATTTAGGACCTGCTAGGTTCGCAAGTTAGCCATGTTTGACTCACATTTGATAACTTTAGCCCGTTATAAAGCAGATACATGTACATGTACAATGTAAACTATGTTCACAGCAGCTTTTTAAAAATTTGTATTATTCATGTTCTTAAATGCTTGCTGTTCCAATACACTGTACATGTACATCTACTTTCAGGATTCAAACGTCAAAAGGGGTAAATTTTGTTTACACTGTGGCGCATTGCCTGGAATTGCCTTACAATAGGAATTTGTAGCAAATCAGACAATACACAGGCCATCGAAATCAAAACTATTGTCTGCAATACATAGCTCACTTATTTGTGGACTTTGAACCTCTACTTTCAAAAGGTATTCAAAAGCGCTGAAGGTATTCATAATTATATTACTGTAGATGGTACATGCACTGACTACTGTACATGCATTACAAGTACATGTGTACACAATGATACAAAGTCCACACTAGATGACATAGCTACATGTACATGCAGTACATGTAATGCGGTGCAATTAAAGAAAGTATATTAGATGCGTCGTCAATGTCAAGTATTACCTGATTGCCAGTGAAGTTTATATACATGTACATCACATTAACGTACAAGTACAGAATAACACACAATCAGAGCAGGGGAAAAAAATTATATTTTTATTTCTGTGGCTCCCTTTCTAATTTTATGGAAGTTTTCAGGGGTATACTTTTCTAACTTTCAGGGGCTACTATTATAATTTCTCTTTTTCGATTTTTAGGGACTACATGTACTATTTAGCTCTAATGCTGTAAGTGATCATCTGATTGGCATTCGATCACAATCCAAACAGAAAACCCCCCCCAAAATCCCCAAAATAAAAAAAAATAAAAACATTGGGAGGGGGGGGGGGGGGGGGGGGGGGGGGGGGGAGGGGCTACTTTTTTTTTCGGGGTCTTTTTGGGCATTTCGGGGGCGAATTCGCCCGCCACCCCCCTTTTTTTTTCCCCCCTGAATCAGAGCGCCGTTTTGTAATAGAACCTGGAAAAGTCATTGATGACATGTTTTTTAGATTTTGGCCAAGTATTTTAAATACAAACTTGTATGAAAAAAATAAAAGACATAAAATGATGTAGAACAATTGATAAGAAGAGATGGAAAGACAAAGTATAGACAACTGTGCGACGGCTCTCAATTTACATACAAAATAAGCATTCAAATACACACATGAGGACTTAATACACAGAGCACATTATTAATGATACTACTTGTAAACTTGTTTATCAATGTAAACTTGTCAATGCAGGATTCATGTATGTATGTATGCACTGCAGGGGAAAAATGTTTAAAAAAATTTCGGTGGCTACTTTTCAAGTTGCCTGCATGAAAATAACACTCTAAAATTTGTTTTGCATTGAACTCTATGCAAATTTATGGGGGTTCTTCTCAGATTTTCAGGGGCTCTTTTTGGCATTCGGGGGCGAATTCGCCCAGAGCCCCCGTGTATTTGTTTCACTGATGCATTGTGTACATGGTAGTGTGTACATCATGTAAATGGGTAGAAGCATACATAACAGACACCCGCTTTAGATGATATTCCACTGAAATTTGTAGATATATATATAGATGCAAATTTTGAGATTTCTTTTTCTGCTATGTGTACAGAGAAAATGTAGGCTACGCTTGATATTCATTTTTTGAGCATGGTAAGCAGTGAAGAGTAAGACAGCTGATACTCTAACTCTCTAAGCAGGCCTCCGCACTAACCTTTTCTTTTCTGGCCAACTCGGGCAAGTAAAATCATTTAACACGTTTTGTCAAATTTTACTTGCCCAAACAAGACAATTAACATGACCATTTACTTCTTGATGAGATTTAAATACTGTAAGGAATACAATTTTCTCTTGCAGTTGACCAATAATTTAGTTGCCTGATCAAACCTGCCCAACATCAATTTGTACTTGCCCTGGGCAATAGGGCAAATTTATGCTTTTGTCAAGCCCTGCTCTAAGTAAGACATCTTTAACTTGACAAAAGAAACGAGTACACTTACCGATGGATCTGAATTGGTCCATATCTGATTTCGGGGGACATGTGCACCCCCATTGTGGATCGAGGGCACCTTTCTCTGGACGGGGTCCGAGTTTGGTCTGACCGTTGACAGCCCCTCTCTGGTTGACCTTATCCTGACCTCATCCGAGTTAGCTACATGGCCGCCATGGTCACTGTGATCACTGGCCGACGCATTCCTAGCATCAGAGCGGCTGCGGTTCACGTTGGCACCCGCAGAATAGTCCTCACTCGTGGTAGACTCCGGCACGGGGCGGTTTAATTCTGTGTTAGCTGAAGCGCTCTTGCCACATACGCAGTTAGCGCAGTTAGGGCTTAGGGGTACCGCCCCATTTTCAGGGGGTAAAACCCCCCCTGGATGTGAGATGCCATTCTCCGGGGCTGAAACACCGCTCCCACTGTGAACATATTTAGTGCCTGGTACATGAGACACAATGGAACCCTTCTGTACCGTGATGTGCACTGTTCCGTTGATCACAATGTCCTGATGACTAGGGTTCACCGTAGACGGTTGTGATTGCGATGTCGGCATTGACTGACTTGCACTACATGTACTTGGCGATGGAGTGGATGACTGCCTTGGTACTACTGGTTTTCTTTCTCTCGTTTCGACAAGTGGGTATGGATTTCCTGATCGTAGAGGAAAAGAGAAGAAAAAAAAAACATTTGAAAATGTTCAAGATATGAATAGGCAGGGCTCCACACTAACCTTTTTTGACAGAAGCCCGGTCAGGCCAGTGAAATAATTTCTGTCCCTTTTCTGGTGGCCCGAAAGAAAAAATTACTGGCCCGAAAATTATATTTCATGAGTAAACGTTTTACTTCTCAAAATACTCCTCTTTCCTGATCAAGCCAGTGATTATAGATGAAGCATGACATGGAAGAAAAGACTTCTTGTTTGGTCGATGTCGGGTTCAACATCTGCTTGCCCATTCGAGCCACCAAAATATGACTTTTATACATTTTTGCTGGCCCAAAGTGCAATTTCACTGGCCCTGGGCCAGCGGGCAAGTGCGCATGTCGAGCCCTGGAATAGGTATAAATGTATATTGTGCAAACCATGGGGGCAAATCTTACAGAGCCCTGTGTAATTATTACTTAGATTTCTTTGGCAAATTGCAAGTATGACAATCAATTTCTTAGCGTGTAAATCTGTTTGTGAATTATGTTCATGTTCCTATTGCAAAGAAAAAAAAATGAACAAATGCTCAGAGCAAATTAAAAAACCTGCAAATGTCTTTTTATGTTGCCCATCGCAAAAAAAAAAAATGTATGATGTTTAGCAAAATCAATCAGTTCTGAACAGGATAATCGTGCAAAATAACAATACTAATGGTCATTCTTCCAAATGATGAGTGATAGTTTCATTGAAAATGAACACTGCTTTTGAATATACAGTACGGTTATACCAATAAAAACAAGCGAATATTTTATCACCTACTTCCCAATAAAGAAAGCATTCCAAAACACTTTTCAATTCAATCATAAATATGGCATAGTTAATGAAAAAACAAACACATTTCATTTATTCCATTGCCATAAACCAAGCTCCAAGCGATTCTGATTAAATTTGACATTGAAGTTAACTGATCGCTTTGACCTCGTTGATTAGTAATCTTGCATATATATATCACAAACAAAAATAATACTGCAAGTCTTCAGGATTAAAGAGGGCAGTGCACTACAACTTGAAGAAAAGAAACTGTGATCAAGGACGAAAGCTATTTCAAGGCAAAATGTATCATTATTTTCCTCAACAAATTGGCAACTCTGAATTTGTTTCTTCCTTTTTAAGGACATCAAAATAGGTGGAATATAATTCATTATAATTTAAGAAAAAAATCAAGTAGTTTGCAGCAAGTTGCCAAATGAATTTGAACACAAACAAAATTTATTTGAAAAATGTGACAATGCCTTGCCAATGATTTTCCAAAATTACAATGATCTTTGCACTAATGGGCAATTCCATAAATTCGGACGTACATTTCACACACTTCAATTAGGTACTAAAGAAGAAGTTAATGTAAATCATACGATTTTATGTGATCAATAGATTGCAAATGATGAGTAGAAAATAATAATATGACTTATTCAGATTTTACCACCTTAATGACCTTGTACTGATTAAAAAACACTGCATGGTCGGACGTACTCAGAGAAAATGATTTTTCTGACAAGAGGATTTCAACTGGAAAACTCTGTGAAGTTAATCATTTTTTGGGGCCAAATCATCTATTACCATATTGATAAGATTGTAAATGATGGGAAATATAAAAAAAATTGTAATATTTTCCCTTCGAAGTATGGAATATTTACGCTTTATTTTTGTGTCGGACGTACAATGTCGGACGTACAAGACTGCCATGTCGGACGTACATGTGTTATACCAATGCAAGTCTACTTGCTGCTGAAATATTTGCTGTAAATAGACACTTTAAGTCATAGTTAGTAAGTAATGTTGTCTTAAATGGTAGACATAAACATTTTATCACTGTACCATTAAATTTTGGCAGTATAATACAAATAAAAACACAAATAATCTTCACTAACATGAATATGCACTGATGGGACTACATGAACTAGATTTATAATGTATATTTGAAGTTTAGGGTTGATTTTTCATCACAAAATGTATGTTTGTTGTTCTTTCCTACTAAGAAAATTGTTAAATGTCCTAAGTGAGTCAAAACAAAATAATAATTATACAACGTGGTCCACCTGAAGTATGTTTTTATGATATATTTTATAATGACAGCATGATAGTGTGTAGTATTAGTATGTAAATAGCCATACAAAAATGTGACTATGGAATGTCCAGCCGTATGATGATGATTTGTTATAATTAGGGATATGAATCACTAAGTAATTAAGAGATATTACATTTGAATACACTCTTTAATCATACAGATAAGATACAGTGTGAATTTAAGTGTTTTAGGCTGGCAAAACTCTATTCATTTCAATGCCGTGTCGGACGTACATGGTCGGACGTACGCAAAAAGTGTACGTCCGACCACCCATTTTTTCCGTAATTAGTGATGATTGGAATTTTTTTTTTTACTCTCTGTGTACAGGGGTTAGAACTTGCTTTGCATTGACATCCTGCCCTTTATTGGGTTCTTTGTCTTTTCGTGAAATAGAAATTAAGTGTTTTTCCGTGTCGGACGTACATGACAAAAATAGTCCTGATATTAATTAGCTACAAATCGTAATTAAAAGAGTATTTTTCTAATTTTTTTGTGTTAATTGATTCAGAAAGTTATACTGTTTACATCTATCATGGTCAATTAATTATTCAGTCTTTTTTAATTGAAATACATAAAAAGATCAAATGGTATGTTACAGCAAAGAAAAATCAGCAACTTCAGTATGCCTTGATTTGGAAGGGTCTCTTGACCTTGAACTTAGTCCAAAAAAAATTTAACGAATGGTTTTTGACAGTTCACATTATTACCTTCAAATTGATGTATTATTTGGACCAATATGATGATTTTGAAATTTTGGCCTACTGGTTGACATATTTATGGAATTGCCCTAATAAAAACATTACAAAATAATGAGAACAGTTACAGTAACAAACTAGAAATTGCGCGCTCGGCGGGTCGCGCAGCCGAGCACATGTATCCCCCGAACCAATTGCATTGCACTTTTGTGGGTTGTAATATTGTGAACTGAACAAGTTTGGTGGTGTACGTTGTTCTACTAGGCTGGCAGTAGCCTTTGGGCAAGGCCTCGCGCGCTGTTTGTCCTCCGAGCAGGGTCTGATTAATAGACAAGGCGATGTGCGCTTACAGCAGTGATCGCTGGACTGAGCCGCGTCAGCGGCGAGGCCTTTGCTAACTTGCGGAGCTCATTAATATTGGCATATGTAACAGGCTCTTACATTATGCAGCAGTTAAAAACAATTGCAGCCAATCGTCATTGTTTAGGGTTTTGAACAAGGTGTGGTTACCATGGCAACCAGGACTCCGCCCCACACCAAAATCAATAGGCTTCATCCTCTTTCCTTAATACACCTTCATACCAAATTAGAAAATGATCGGACAAGAACTCGGACCTGTAGAGCGTTCACAAGGTAATCTTAACTATTTCTTTATATCATGGTTACCATGGCAACCAGGGCCCCGCCCCACACCAAAATCAATAGGCTTCATCCTCTTTCCTTAATACACCTTCATACCAAATTAGAAAATGATCGGACAAGAACTCGGACCTGTAGAGCGTTCACAAGGTAATCTTAACTATTTCTTTATATCATGGTTACCATGGCAACCAGGACTCCGCCCCACACCAAAATCAATAGGCTTCATCCTCTTTCCTTAATACACCTTCATACCAAATTAGAAAATGATCGGACAAGAACTCGGACCTGTAGAGCGTTCACAAGGTAATCTTAACTATTTCTTTATATCATGGTTACCATGGCAACCAGGACTCCGCCCCACACCAAAATCAATAGGCTTCATCCTCTTTCCTTAATACACCTTCATACCAAATTAAAAAATGATCGGACAAGAACTCGGACCTGTAGAGCGTTCACAAGGTAATCTTAACTATTTCTTTATATCATGGTTACCATGGCAACCAGGACTCCGCCCCACACCAAAATCAATAGGCTTCATCCTCTTTCCTTAATACACCTTCATACCAAATTAGAAAATGATCGGACAAGAACTCGGACCTGTAGAGCGTTCACAAGAAAATCTCTGCGGCGGACGCGGCGGACGCGGCGGCGGCGGCGGCGGCGGCGGCGCGACGAGGCCAAATCCATAGTATCCCCCGAAGTGGTTCGGGGGATACAAATAGGGCTGAGAAATACATGTATGCTCTTTCTTCTTGTACACTTCAAACTTGTTATATATATTGCTCAAATGTAGGACTACCAAACCACAAATATGTGGATTGATGATTTAAAACACATACCTTGACCATCAACAAGGAAATCTTGTAGGTCGGTGAGGATATCATTGCGCCCAATCAACATGAAACATCTCTTCAGATTATCCTCATCTACCCCGCCCATGCGCTGTTCATAAACCCGCAGTAACTCCATCGTAGGGCTGCCACCAGGTCTGGAGTACTGGGTTTCTAGAAGCTATATTATGTTTGGCAGAATGTTGGGGGTAAAAGAAATGTATGAAGTATTTAAAACTATAGCTTGTACTGTATTGCACTTCTCATATTATGGGAAATAAGTCAAACCTTTCTTAGCGGCCACTTGTCTACAGCAGCCAACCTGCCAATAGATACAGTGACCACCAAAAGTGATCCCCTCCAGAGCAAAATAGTGTTATAGAACCCGTAGCTCTAGGTCACCTGTCTACAGTGGCCACTTCGCTTGTTTTCCTTTGGTGTTCACTTTATAGAGCTAGACATAGCTGTATTGAGTCTTGACAATCACCAAATGTGCTTATCTATGAGGGAACCAAGGCCCCCAAATAATATTCTTACAAATGAAACGTAACATTTTTATTAGTCCATTCCACCATCAAGTTCATCAAAAATAGGTTTCCAGACAAAATATAGTGGGAAAACTCTTCACCATTATATATATTACTAATGTATACGTTCTTGGGTCTAAAGAGTACAGACGGATGTTGTCTAGGACGTACACATGCCTTGAATTGGGGCACTTGCATATTTTGGCGCATACAGAACTGATGGTTGGTGGTCAATTCTATTGTTTATGAATTTCACAACTATTTGCAAAGTTTTGAGCCTCTATCTGATATTCAATGCCTGGCGGTCCCCTTTAGTAAAATAAGCAAAATGCTTCAGATAGCTGAATGCTCAGCAAAATACATATCACTAGTCCGTTCCCAGATTTACACAAAAATAATTTTCGCCCAAATAATGATGCCATCAATAGCTGGTGTCACACACGCAATTATCTAGATCTATAATAGTTATCTAGATAATTCATCTACCTATGTAACAGACATGCTACAAATCATCTAAATAATGCAATTATCTAGATAATTGGCCCCAGTGTGACACTGACTTATATCTAAAATTACAAAACAATAAATATGACTATAATATAAAATCTACAAATAAATACAAATACTACTAGTACTAACAGTCAACCCCGAAACAAAATTTCATTAGATTATTATTGCACTGACACAAAGGGGTGAAAGATTCAAAAGAGGGAAGAATGATAGAAGAATAAAGAAGAATGATAGAAGAAGAATGAAGATTACATTTACGATAATAGTACTCAAAATAAATAGTACATGGTAATGCAGTGGAGCCTCCATACAATGAGCACTGTCACAAAGATGTACCCAACACAGCAGGCAACCTCCTCAATGAGACAACAATAAAAAGGGCCCAAGGTGCTCATATCACAGAGGCTCCACTGCAGTACCAATTCATCAAGTCTGTGTACAGTGGAACGTACTATTAATGGGCACCAGTCCCAAAAGGTATGCATATTGGAACAATAATAATATTGCAAAAATATTGAGAGGTATGTAGTGAGAGAGAAAGAAATACAGAAAGAAAAGGGGCAGAAAGAGAGAAAGATAGAACAAATTAATATACAGGAAAAGGGGAAGAAGGAAGAAGAAAGAAAAGGAGAAAGGAAGACAAAGAGAAAGAAAATGAGAAACAGAAAAGGAGAATGAGACTAGATGGATCTTCGACTGCGCGCAGTCGAAAATTATGCCTCCGCTATCACGCGATTTTAATATCGAGCCCAAAGTAACTTGCACTGAATTTTTTCCCCATATATTTCGAGTCCTGTGACCTTGACCATGTGACCCCAAACTTTGATGGCTACATTGGCTCCCTAAGATACATTCAAGTACCAAGTTTGATTGAAATCTGACATTCAGTTCTTTCAATTTTGCCATTACGAGCCATTTTTGAATATATTGAGTCCTGTGACCTTGACCTTTGACCTCATTCACCCCAAAATCTAATCAGATCATTGTCACCCCAATATGTTCACTCAAACCAAGTTTGAAATTGATCCGTCAACCGGTTCTTGAGATATCGCGAGAACGAGGCATTTTTGCACATATATTGAGTCCTGTGACCTTGACCTTTGACCTCATTCACCCCAAAATCTAATCAGATCATTGTCACCCCCATATGTACACTCATACCAAGTTTGAAATTGATTCGTCAACCGGTTCTTGAGATATCGCGAGAACGAGGCATTTTTGCACATATATTGAGTCCTGTGACCTTGACCTTTGACCTCATTACCCCTAAATCTAATCAGATCATTGTCACCCCCATATGTACACTCATACCAAGTTTGAAATTGATCCGTCAACCGGTTCTTGAGATATCGCGAGAACGAAAACGGGACGTACGGACGGACGGACGGACAACCCGAAAACATAATGCCTCCGGCCACTTCGTTGGCGGAGGCATAAAAAAAGGAGTAACATTGAGTTATTGATCAATTCTTGGGTTCATTCTTAATGTCCTAACTGAGAGTGGCATAATTATAAATAAGTTAAGTTCAAGAACATTTCATTTTACTAAATGACTCATGGCGCTGTTGGTCCCCTGAGTTTTGGTGATTAATTACATTGTTTATGGATAACACAACCCTTTGCAAAGTGTTTGACATTATATATTTAATATCAAATAACGGTACCAAAACATAAAACCTGTGTTGTTCTTTGTCTGGTGGTTCCCTTTTTATCGGATGGAGCTTTTACGGGGAAAATACAATTTCATTTTTCATACTAGATCACAGTTGGCATTTTTGTGGCTAAAATTCATTTGAGTCCCCATGTACTAAAGTACATCTACATCTACATCACTCACCTGCATTTCCATATCTGTGAAAATTTCCAGCTCGATTGCTAGGTGCTTCCAGTTACTGGTATTGGGTACATCAAGTCTCTTCCTCAACTCTTCCTTTACTCTAGCTGTCAGATACATCCCCGTGCCGACAGAGCCCTGCCACGAGGGGGCAGAGTCACCCCCACCTTCTGACTGTATGTCCCAGGAAGCCATGGTGGTTTGGTCTTGAAGGGTCTGCTGATTACATGTAGGTTACCTGTATACACATGCATTAAACTTGAATTTAACTTTATTTTCCACATCATCAACATAAGTATGTCATTTTTTACAAAGGGGTCATTCCGTGTCAATTCAACCAAAAAAAATGGAAATTTACACCTTACCTTCTTCAATTTTGCTCATATTTGTTTTTTAGGGTTATTTTGGCTGAAAAAGCCGAAATTTCAAATATGAGCGCAATCGGACGTACGGTTTTCGCGTTACGACACGCCCATTTTTTATTTATCTCTGTAACCCCTAGGCCAAATATGTTGAAATTGGTGTCTATGGAAAGCTAATTTCATGGGGAATCCATTTTTAAAGTCATTCTTTATGTAGGTTCAACTTAAAATGTATTGACCTTTTCACCTTTACTTTGACCTTGAATTTGACCTTGTGGGACAGGTGGCGCGAAGATTATTTTCGTAAAAAATCGTACCCCTACATGTTTTCTACATAATATCAAAAAATTCGAGTTATATTTTTCTTTGTTTGCTTGCTATATCTTCTCAAAGTACAGGTGTTCAGTGCAAATAATGTATTTGTATACAATGTATGTATACGTATTGTATGTATATCATACAGTATGGTTATGCATACAATGTGTGGATACCAAACTAGAATTTTTCTTTGTCGAAAACGACAATATCTCTGCAACCCCTGGGCCAAATATGTTGAAATTGATGCCTATGGAAAGCTAATTTCATGAGGAATCCATTTTTAAAGTCATTTTTAAAGTAGGAGCAACTTGAAATGTATTGAACTTTTCACCTTTACTTTGACTTTGAATTTGACCTTGTGGGACAGGTGGCGCAAAGATTATTTTCGTAAAAAATCGTTCCCCTACATGTTTTCTACATAATATAAAAAAATTAGAGAGAGAGACAGACAAAGAAAAAATTCTAGTTTGGTATCCACACATTGTATGCATAACCATACTGTATGATATACAAATACATTATTTGCACTGAACACCTGTACTTTGAGAAGATATAGCAAGCAAACAAAGATAAATATAACTCTAATTTTTTGATATTATGTAGAAAACATGTAGGGGTACGATTTTTAACGAAAATAATCTTCGCGCCACCTGTCCCACAAGGTCAAATTCAAGGTCAAAGTAAAGGTGAAAAGGTCAATACATTTTAAGTTGCTCCTACATAAAGAATGACTTTAAAAATGGATTCCTCATGAAATAAGCTTTCCATAGACACCAATTTCAACATATTTGGCCCAGGGGTTACAGAGATATGGTCGTTTTCGTATTGCTGGGCGCGGCCGTTTTAGCGAAAATCAGTAAAAATGTGCGTGTCGTAACGTGAAAACCGTACGTCCGATTGCGCTCATATTTGAAATTTTGGCTTTTTCAGCCAAAATAACCCTAAAAACCAAATATGAACAAAATTGAAGAAGGTAAGGTGTTATCGATTGGTTGAATTGACATGGAATGACCCAAAGGATGAACAGATAAAATACAAACAAAGCAGTAATAATACATGTATGTCATGAAATTGTGGGGGGCTATAAAAAGTCAAATTTGACTTAAATAGCTTAGCTCCATATAAAAGAGAAAATAGCACATCTTTATTGGTTAATAATACAATTAACAATTATGATAATGTATTATTTATAATAATGATGGAAACAATAACAATGAGAATGATACTAATCAAACTACACATTTGTAATAATAACAAATCAATAATAGAGGTTGTACAGCGCATTGAACAGTTATTAACTGGAAATGCACTATATAAGTGTCAATTATTATTATTATTATTATTATTATTACAAAAATACCAATAACAATAATAGTGAGAATAATATAATGATCATAAGAACAATAATAACAACATAACAATGATAAATATGGCTTGATTTGGTTGCCCGATCATGCACTTGATACTTGATGTACAATGTAGTAATCCCTTGGTTGGAGCAGCTACATATACAGCTACACCAGTAGGATCGCACAGCGTGTTATAATGAGGCTAAACAAAGTTTTCTATTCAAGTCTACCGATAGAGGGCGCATGAGTTTCCAACTCGCTCGGTAGATGCGATCAACAAAGCGATTTGACAGCATCGTTTGTCGCCCTCTCTATTTGGCTACATGTTTACTCAATATGGCGATATGTCTCGGTAAGTCAATCTTGACATTATTAGCTTTCGTTTGATACCAATTTTGCCATATTTTGTTTAATTTTTGACATGTTTTTTGTCATCAATAAAAAGTGATTTTTTTCGTCCTTACGATAGAGGTTTTGGACATAGTCTTCTTCTTTGCTAGTTCCTGACTGGATGAAACAATGTTTCAGCTAGATTTTGCAAGATATGAGTCGTTGATTATCTGGTTGACCGTATAATGTGAAAAATGGTGGGATACATGTGTGATTTCGGTGAATAAAAGGCAACTGAAATCGGCTAAAATCTCACTAACTAGCGATGTTTTACCGGAAGTTGTGAGGAACTTGACTCGAAACCGCGGGAAATAACCATGGTTACCGTGGTAAAGCCGGGAATTCTTCCGTAGCCCGAGAGGTCGCCAGCGATGGTTGTTTTCTTGCTCAGTCCCATATGCTCAAATTCGTGTGGGAGTGGAAGCGGAATGCATTGTAATTTGTATTTGTAGTTCTATTTGCAATTACTAATCATCAACGACTGTTCAGCATTTAGATGAGGGTAAGTTGTAGATCTGAACCTAATTTGTATTCCTCGATTCTTGTTGGAACAGATAAAATCGTGAGTTTATTTTCATTTTTAATATTTATTTATTCTATTTTTAGTTAGTAGAATAGTATTTTAGTAATACTATATAGTATAGTAACCTTTTTTTCCTTTCTTATCTAAACAGGGATTCCTTGGATTGGAACCTGGCCTGGTCATCTGTTTCAACTATCATCTTCCGAAGAGTTTATCTTTGCCTTTGGGGATTCTACTGTACGTGATTTGGAGGACAGACAATGTTATTCAGAATTTGAACCAGAACTTGTCTTCTGAAGTCAATGTGAATTTTTTCCTGGCGCTACGGTACACACCTTTTTTTTATGAATGTTAAATGATGGACAGAGAATGAGAGATGGTGGACAATACTTATAATAACTAGTAACTGACTGTTTCTGTATTGCACATTACTAGGAACAAATAATTTGGAATTTGGGAAAGAGACCAGCTTCATTTTCGCGAACTCTTCAATATGCAGTTTTTCTTCGGACTAGTATTATTATTCGCTGGATGGGATTCATTCAACAGCCAAAGGAAATTGTTTTCTTGCATACAATTTGGAACTCTTCCTGATAAAACGTACTTCACATAATATTTTATCTGCACCGGCGGTAACAAGAAAAGTGCCAAAGAAACTGTACCAAAAAAACTGTTTACAACGGAAAAAAATAAACTTATTGGTAAAGGATAGAAAGAATGACTTGCATACATATATCAGAAAGGGAATACGCAGCGCATCAAGGCCAAGGGCAAAGAAGTCTGCAGAGGTACATGTATGTACACATGTACATCGCTTTGGTTTGACATTCCCTAAGTGGCTAGCTGATCCTAAGGAACAAATCGCCATGTGCCTGACCTGCACCCATCAAGCACCTGATGCTGCCAACCTCCTGCATCATCCACCACGACATCCAACTCTTGCCAGCGATCGTCCAGCGCAACTCCAACTTGCAAATAACCATCCACCTGATGCACCTAACCATTGCCCATCACAGGTTTATGGCAACCACTAGTTGCCCAAGCAGGTACATTTTGTTTCTAATTCTCATGATTATGTTGTAATAGTCTTAATGGGGTCACAGAAATCTTGATTGATGTCCACAGTGAAAAAAAATAATGATCCAATATTTTCTTGCAGCCATGCCTCTTCTCAAATTTGTTTTCAGTACATGAAACATGATTTTATTGCATTTTAATTTGAAATATCTTTGATATTTATCATTTATCTATTCTAATTAGAAGGTATGCATAAACATTGTTAAACAAATATGTGGTTAAACTGCAAAAGAAGACAATCTTGACAATATTTTTTAAATTTATTTTTCATACTATCAGGTCCCAAGAGTGAAGTTTGCACCCTCCAAAGTCACCTGATGCTGCCAACCTGCATCATCCACAACATCGAACTCGTGCCAGTAATCGTCCACTGCTAGAGTACCCACGTTTACCAATATCCATCCACCACAGGCACCCTATGCACCCAACCATTGCACACCACAACCACACCACACCAGGGCAATATCTGACACTTTACAGGTGCACGTTTAATATTATCAAGAACGGATACCCAGGAATTACAGAAACAGACTGATTGTAGATTAATACAAAAAACTTTCATCGGTTACAGAGATTCAGATGAAAAATTTACAGCTTCAACTAACCTTAAATTAGGGAACGAAAGCTCGTCAGTCACTAATTTAAGGTTAGTTGAAGTTGTAAATTGTTCATACTTGTAGATTGAAATTCCATAAAGAATTGAGAGACTCAATTACACCTGAGAAAGATGCATCAACAAGATATGCCAATCTGTTTCTTAGCCACCTATTTATTGTGCACCAAAGAGGCTAAGGTTGAAACAAATTGAACTTAAATGAATTTAGTAATATTTTCTTTGCAGTGTATTTCTATACCAAAATCCATTTTCTGTGCAGGAAACATCTTTTATTTCTAAGTTTTA
Organism: Echinarachnius parma; assembly: GCA_037951105.1. Taxonomy (NCBI): domain Eukaryota; kingdom Metazoa; phylum Echinodermata; class Echinoidea; order Clypeasteroida; family Echinarachniidae; genus Echinarachnius; species Echinarachnius parma. Next base: position 84,830 of record JBAMJV010007583.1, read on the forward strand.
AATAAATGCATTTTTAACACATTGTTCTGTTTGTAGTTCTGCACAATCTGTAGTTAAGGTAAGTGACAAAAATATTCATCGTTGAATATTCCACTGGAAGGGGATACAAAGCTACAACAAATCAATATTTTATTCACACCCAATGATCAGAATTATGTTTGTCAGGCTCGTCACCAATACTGTTTAAGTAAAGTCTCATGTAAACCCACATTATGAGTAACAGCATTAAAAACAAATGGAAAATTTAGAAAACGTATCAAATATAACTTGTTTTCTTTCAAAGACCCAGTTCCAATCATTTCACTTCTTGATAAATTTGTATAAATGCAATGGTGGATTTTTACTGATGCATGTATACAACTATTCCTTTAAAACGCGTGGGGAATTACATATTCAGACACAAGAACATTTTTATAGATGTCATAGGAAAAAACCTAGTTCATGGCCAAACTTCTTGACGAGCTAGGAGATGTTTTCCTCACACGTAAATCTATATGAAAAAGGTGTGTTCTTTTTTTGTTGAAGTTCTGACTAGTAGAACAATGGCACAACTCTGTAGCTCAATTTAGAGTTCAATCTATGAAAATGAAGATGATCATTCACAACCTTTGATTTCTTTTTGTGAATACTGGTAATAGGATTTATTGTTATTTTGAAGTGATCACTATGACTGATGAGTGATGAATCATTGATGGTGGGGAGGACGATGGATGATGACATGATGATTGTGACGATGACGTCGATGATGTCGATGATCGTGAGGATAATGACGTGATTATCGTTACGATGACGCGGTGGTGATGATGATAATGATGACATGATGATTGTGACGATGATGTTGGTAATCATGACGATGGCGTCGATCGTGACGATGATGCTGTCGATGATGACGTGATTATCGTTACGATGACGGTGGTGATGATGATGATGATGTTGATGGTGATAATGATGGTGATGTTGATGATGCACGATGATGATGCATGCTGATACTTGATAATGATGAAGATGTTGACAATGTTGATCGTGATGATGACGATGCCAGTAACGATGTTGATGATAATGATAATGATGTTGTTGATGATGGTTATGACAATTAACTGTATGGCAAAAATAAAATTAGAGATTATAGTTCCAAGTAACCAATTTCACTGACATACAACAGAGTCATTTGAACCCCGGTTCAAAAATATATGATATAAATTATATAAAACAAATAATGAGCTTTAACAATTGAAATTTACACCAAATGATTATGAATATCTACCCCTCTGATCCTGAAGAAAAAAAAATGGAAAGAACAATCTTCTGGAATGGTTTTGTAAGAAAGTTCACTATTACAAAACTAAGTCTTATGTATTTCTTTGAAACAAGATGTTACGTAATAGGGTGGCAAATTACATTACATAGCCACAACATATAGTTCATAATTTAGCACATGTCTTACTCTTTCAAATGATACCTCACTTACAACCATATAGCACCTTCTAATGATTTTGTACATTTTTTTAGGTAACTGAAATATAAATTCCACTCTGTAACTGAATTAACATATGCTCAGCAGTATGTAGTAGGCCTACTATACCTAGAAATTATGAGTATAAGTATAATACATATTATTAATTGCTCACATGCGTGAGAAGCCTTTGTAATGCATTGAACGTTACTATTGCAATCCCAGTGAAGACATTATTTGTATTTTCACTTTTTCTGTTCAAGTCATGTTCGATGATAACAACATACACAATAATACGTATGTGGGGCAATATAAAGCCGTTTATTCCGGGGGTTACGCACCCGAAAGTAAAATCAGGTGCGTGTTCGTTCATGGCCAACTGCATGCAGAGCACGCTGTACGTGATAATCGCGCAAGTACATAGAGAATCGACGCAGAGCAAGAGATGGCGTGGTATCCCCCGGTTCGAAATGATCGCAAATCGACCATGTCAATTATTTGCCGAAGTCTCGTATGCATCGCCTAGTATTTTGCTAGTTCCTGACCGATGAAAAAACAACCTTTACAGAAAGTATGATATTCTGCTAGAGCAATATCTATAAACAGTAGTAAGTAATTAATATTTTGGATACACGGAGAATGAAAAGTGGTTTTTTAACGAAAGAAATTACTTTTCAAACTTATTTTTTTCACAAGTTTTTATTCCTATTTTTACACATTTTAAAACATCAATTTTTACGAGTTGAATACCATATTACAATCTTTATAGTTTAAGCTGGGCAATTCATAAATATGTCAACCAGTAGGCCAAAATTTCAAAATCATCATATTGGTCCAAATGATACATCAATTTGAAGGTAATAATGTGAACTGTCAAAAACCATTCATTAAAACAAAAATTGATCAAGGTCAAGGTCATGAGACCCTTCCAAATCAAGGCATACTGAAATTGCTGATTTTTCTTTGCTGTAACATACCATTTGATCTTTTTATCTATTTTCAATTAAAATAGACTGAATAATAAATTGAGCCATGATAGATGTACACAGTATAACTTTCTGAATCCATTACCACACATAAATTAGAAAAATACTCTTTTAATTACGATTTGTAGCTAATTAATATCGGGACTATTTTTGTCATGTACGTCCGACACGGAAAAACACTTATTTTTAATTTCACGAAAAGACAAAGAACCCAATAAAGGGCAGGATGTCAATGCAAAGCAAGTTCTAACCCCTCTACACAGAGAGTAAAAAAAAAAATTCCAATCATCACTAATTAAGGAAAAATGGGTGGTCGGACGTACACTTTTTGAGTACGTCCGACCAGGTACGTCCGACACGGCATTGAAATGAATAGGTTTTTGCCAGCCTAAAAAAAATAAATTCACACTGTATCCTATTTGTATGATTAAAGAGTGTATTCAAATGTAATATCTCTTAATTACTTGGTGATTCATATCCCTAATTCTAACGAATCATCATAATAATGGCTGGACATTCCATAGTCACATTTTTGTATGGGTATTTACATACTAATACTACACACTATCATGCTGTCATTAAAACATTTATCATAAAAACATACTTTAGATGGACCATGTTGTATAATTATTATTTTAATTTTGACTCACTTAGGCCATTTTAACAATTTTCTTAGTAGGAAAGAACAACAAACATGCATTTTGTGATGAAAAATCAACCCTAAACTTCAAATTTACATTATAAATCTAGTTCATGTAGTCCATCAGTGCATATTCATTGTAGTGAAGATTAATTGTGTTTTTATTTGTATTATACTGCCACAATCTAATGGTACAGTGATAACATGTTTATATCTACCATTTAAGATAACATTTGTTACTAAAAATGACTTAAAGTGTCCTATTTACAGCAAATATTTCAGCAGCAAGTAGATTTGCATTGGTATAACACATGTACGTCCGACACGGCAGTCTTGTACGTCCGACATTGTACGTCCGACACGAAAATAAAACGTAAATATTCCATGCTTCAAAGGGAAAATATTAATTTTTTTTTTATATTTCCCCATCATTTCAATTCTTAGTCAAATGGTAATAGATGATTTGGCCCCCAAAAACAATAAACCTTCACAGAGTTTTCCAGTTGAAATCCTCTTGTCAGAAAAAATCATTTTCTCTGCGTACGTCCGACCATGCAGTGTTTTTTGATTGGTACAAGGTCATTATGGTGGTAAAATCTGAATAAGTCATATTATTATTTTCTACTCATCATAAGCAATCTATTGATCACATAAAATCTTATGATTTACATTTACTTCTCCTTTAGTACCTAATTGAAGTGTGTGAAATGTACGTCCGAAATTTATGGAATTGCCCAGCTTACAATTTGTGGCAAATTCATGGTCGGAAAATAATTCTGAGCACACAGGGAGAAGGGGAACTGGGCCATGTCGTAGCTCATTATAGGTGTCGTAGCTCATTATAGGCATTATATGCAATATTTTATGCATACGACTTGCATTGATGCAAGCGATTCACAACGCGTTGCATGTATACTGTACACTGGGATGGTTTTATGCCAATGTGGTTATCGGGGAGGTGTCAGAAATGTTGATTGTGTATTTATATAGCATGCATTTACGTACAATCAAAATGCATGAAAAATAAGTGCAAGTAAAATCGTAGCTGTTCATACCATGTATAACTAACTCTTCTGTTCAACCTACAAGAGAACATGTTGTTCCTTATTATGTGTGAAACTGTGAATGTCATTTATAAACAAGGAAGATATTTGCAATAAGATGCAAGTTCTACCTAGCAGTAGCTGAGTAGCACAATTAATTTGTCTTTTATTCACATTATTTTTATGGGGATGGGGAGGGGGGGGGGGGGGGGGGGGGGGGGGGGGGGGGGGGACGGGAACTCGAATTATTTTTTTATACGGGGGAAGTGTGCCTCACGGAACTCTGAAATGGGGGTCTTAAGAGCTGACTACAAGCATAAAATATAGCGGTCTTTGAAGCTACAAAAACCCTGAAAGGGAGTTTTTAAGGGGTCTAAGAGCAGACAAAAACTACAAAATACATGGACTTGGAGCTACCAAAAGACCTACGGAAACCTCAAATGGTGGTCAAAGGCTGACTAGAAGAAGAATAATGGACTTGGCGCTACTCAACTACCTAGCCAAGTCATTCCGGGAGTCTATGGTGCGGCAATTTTGAAAATTGGGTATCTTGAGAGTGGCAATCGGCGTGTGAAAACGGGGGTCTTGTAAGCGGCACATACCCGTCTTACATTATACATTGTACATGAGTGCCCCCCCCCCCCCCCCCCCCCCCGGGGACATTCCTAGGCCATGTTCAATGATAATGTCAGGTAAGAGTTCCTTTTGCACCGATCTCCCCCCCCCCCCCCCCCCCCCCAATAAAATTGCATTATTTCAGCCTAACCCTATCTGACGGTTAGTGTTTTTTCCGTACCACTAATATTACGCGTCAGAATCTGCCGTTTAATTGGAATCGGGCGACTTGAATGGAGACCAAAAGCGTGATCATCTTTTGTTCAAACTTCGCGCTACGACACGGAAAGAAGTCGGGCTGGTGCCGAATCATGGATTTTACATGGGAAATGAGCTACAAATCATCATATTTATCTAGCGGCAGGTTAGATCACATATTTGTGAAGGAATAGTATAGGCAGTAAGATCGTATCATATATATTTCCAAAAATATCCGTGCGCACAAAAGTGCAAGTTTGGGGGCTTCTGTACTGTAGGTGGTCGTAAGCGCCAGCGCAACCACTGGCGCTCTGTAGAGTTAACAAGCGAATAGCCAATACTTCAGACTTAGAGTGGGTGAGAAATAAACAATCGTCAAAGAACTCTCAAAACATTGGCTGACTTTTCGGACTAAGGCAAAGGCAGCTATGCGGAGTATGCCTATAGATGCTGGCTGCCGCTCAGCATTTTCATCAGACTGTTATTGCAGACAAAAAAAATAAAAATAAATTCAACTGTACCAGAAATCCCAGAATCAATTTCTTACAAAGACAATGCCAATGGATCTAGATTACTTTCTGTTTCATTAATTGCATGACTTACTTTGTTTATATATTGCATGTATTCTAATGAAAAACTGAAACTTAAAATTACAAAACATACAAAACAATGATTGTCATTGACATTGATTCTTCTTCTCCTTCTTCCGTTTAGTGACCGCTTCATTGACATTGCATACATATGGAAGCTGTCGGCTTCCTATTGGCCGTAAGTTGGGCCGCGCATGCATATTGTGCGAGGGTTATGTATGTCCCGGGGTTTGTAGACATGTGACTTGACGGCGGTGTGCAGCGAAGGGAAGCGGCGTTGGCTGGCATAGATGCGGGCACTCACAAGAGTTCGGTTTGGTCCACAGTGGTTTACTCACGTCTCGTGACTCCGCCGACTCACGACTCGCGAGCCGCCTCCCAGTCTCCACGCCCGGAGTTCCGGGGAACCTTGGGCTGCGAGTCCCGTTGCACCATACATTACCAGGCCTGGCCGGGCGCTGTACTGTGCTAGCTGAGTCTACTCTGGAAGACGGATGTAACCGCAGGTTGGTAACTGTACTGTAGTGTTGGATTCTACTTTATACATGTAGCAAGGTGTTGACTGTTGTATTACCGAACGTGTCGTATTACCGGACATGCAAATTCACATAGGAAAAATGTTCGAATTTGAGAGTCGGCATTAACGGAGGATAATAAATGGATGTTCAGCAACAAATTTCCATCATTTCCCAAAGAAAATAAGCGTCCCGAGGCGTTTTACCGCGCACCTATGCTAATATGCCTATGCTATGGCAGCGCCCATGATGTCATTGACATTGTCAATGACATTCCCATGCAAAACATTCACGTTGGGTAATACAACACAACATTTTGCGTCGGGAAGAGGCTTCTTTTTTATTTTGCCTTTACTAGTCTAGAACTAGAAGCCGAAGCCGAGGGTTTACAAGAAAGTTGATTTGGAGAAAAATTGGAAAATTCTTGGAAGATATTTCACATCAAATGTGTTCTTTATGAGTTTATGCAGCTTCTCATATAATTTCCACTTTGATTGTATGCATCTAATGTTTGTTTTGTGCCGTCAAACTATTGGTGTCCGGTAATAGGACACAGTATTATTATTAATAATTATACAATACGTGCTGACATGTAAATAATCAAAACCATGAATAAATAAATGTGACGGGTCGTACACAGTGTATTGACAATAAATGTTCTAGCGTATCAAAAGTGCCCGCTATATATGCAATATCAATGCATTGCCTACGACGCTCATCAGTATAGACATATGTAATGAGTGCGGATAACCCGCGGAATGATTTTATTCATTATTGCGCAGTTATAAAATCTACTTACCATCTAAAATTTAGGATCCGAGTCCCAAAATATCTGAGAATGTTGACTGTAATTTCACATGATTCACACTTTGTCTGGTCTAGACTATATATTCAGGAAGATAATTTAGTGTTTCTCCAGAAGGCCAGGGCCAGGCCAAGCAGCAGTCGCATGACAGTACGTACACTAATAATTAACTGAACGTTTCTGGTTTGTGTACAGAAATAAGGTACGGTACCGTTGATGAACCAGTAACTGATCACCCACCTGAATTGCATTGATGCATTGATGAACACTTTTGTGGCCCGTTTGTGGGCGTTTGTGACTTCCTAAAATGTGTATTTTTCATAATTGGAAGAGATATGTGCGACTTATATCAACTTCTTCATACCCCTTTTAAATGTGATAAACTTCAGGCATAAAAGTGAGAAATTCGCCTTCAAAATAGTCAAAATGGTCAGATTTCAGATTTTCAAAAGAAAAATGAATTTGAATTCAGCGAATTAATTTGTCGTTGATATACACGGGGGTGTTTGGGTGTGCTTATATTAAAAATAACACATTTCAATGTATATTACAAGTTTACAACTTACAAGCACAAAAATGAAAGTACAAATTGGCCTACGGAGTACGGATCACCCAATTTTCACTAATTGAACCATAACAAAATAAATGATAACAACTATAATGTGTGTTGCTTTAAAAAATTCCACTGAAATAAATGATATATCTAACTTTGATACATGAATAATAGAGGTTTGAATTAAGAATTGTATGTCAATGCATGTTTATACAAAGAATTTCCGATTTTGGACCAATACAAAAATGAAATTGAAATGAAATTGAAGAAATTATTTAGCGTTTTGAAATATTTGACTTTTTGTGTGATTTTTGCTAACAATCCATAGCAGATTTGAATTCTTCATAATAATAGAAGGAAGCAAACTTAAGAGTAAAATTATTCATGGATAGAAATTACTAATTGGCAAACATGCACTTTGATGCACTTATGGAGTGTTTTGGAGGATTAAACTACCAAGTACCAAGTGATCCCGCGGCGTTATGGTGCAGTGGCCGTGATCCGACTAATATAAGGTAAATAAAATAGCGTAAAAATGGTGTATAACGCGTATCGACTTGCGTACTGGCGGCGAAATTAGCTCGAACTTACCATATTTATAATTAACACAATTTTAGCTTTCTAACGATGTATGATAGTCTATAAAATGTATTTTTTTCCTTGGAAATAAATTGAACACAATGATAAAGTGATCCTTTTCTGGTTCATCTACGGTATCTAACTTCGCTCTACGTACGTACAAGTACTGAAGTACGCGCGGGGTTGCGCGCGATGCGCGCGATGCGCGACGATCGAATTATTTGTGTTGGTACGATCGAAGGCTCGATCGCTACATCGATCTGGCGATGCGGGGGAGCGGAGGTTAGGGGCCATCTACAAAGTACGTACGCACAGGGGGGAGGGGGGGGGGGTAAAATCTTATGCGTACACTCCATTGAACCACGTGTATAAAAAGTGCGTACAGGGGGGAAGGGGGGGGTCAATTTCGGACCAAAAATTGCGTACGTACTTTGTAGATGGCCCCTTACTCGTTAGGCAGCCGCTTCGCATATCGGCCGCGCGGTTATCGTGTATTTACGACTTGTTTTTTTTAACCATTCCTACTTCCGGGTGAATACATTGTACTCAATTCCAACGTAGATGGCAAATATAACTGCTTGAACACAGCTCTTGAAAGATCCGAATCGATCAATAGTATATCCCCTAATGTAGTATGAATAAATGTTGTGAAATTTTTTGCTATAATCTTGGAAACAGTTTTTAATTTGGTCTAAGGTCTAAATACATTACTGATGAGAAAAAGTGATGATTCCATTTTTTATTTTTGGTCCCAGGGTGCATTTTGGCGATTTTAAAGATAATTAGCTAGTTTGCATATTTGTGAAATAAGGTCATTTTCTATCTAGGGATAGTACAATATTGATAAAAACTAGTATTCTAGGGTATTTTGAGGCAAGGATTCCATTTCCGCTGCTCGTTTGTAAGTGCTGTATGGGAAACACTCTGAAATCCAAGATGGCTTCCCCTAATTTGCATATTTATGAATATTATTGATTTTCAGTGGCTACAGCCCCTAATAAGCAATAATTCCGGATTATTATTTGTCAGTTATTTTCTAAGTATGTATTTATGATATCAAAGATGAGTTGCCATCGTGGCAACCTCTAGCAATGCATATTATTTGCATAATTATGTATTTTACCTAATTTGCATATTCCCCCAAATCGAGTATATTGGGAACCCAGCAAGTAAAAAAGACAAGTAATACCACTTTTCCAAGGTTTTAGGGGGCAACGAATCCATTCATGATACTTATTTACCTGTATCACCATGGCATCCATCTCAAATCCAAGATGACTGCTCCCTAAATTACACATGTTATGATACACGACTATATTATTTCGGTTATATTAGATTGATATTATAATGTTTTGACTTGTAATTATTGGAATGAGCAACTACAATACTTGAATCACAATGTAGTTGTTTGCTTACAGTAAGCAAATCATACTTTTATAAATTAAATGGCATTAAAGTAGCAAATAGCATTATTTACTTTATTATGACAAATGCGGCCATCTTGGATTTATGTGGGTTGCCGAGGTGATACAGGTAAATAAGTATCATGAATGGATTCGTTGCCCCCTAAAACCTTGGAAAAGTGGTATTACTTGTCTTTTTTACTTGCTGGGTTCCCAATATACTCGATTTGGGGGAATATGCAAATTAGGTAAAATACATAATTATGCAAATAATATGCATTGCTAGAGGTTGCCACGATGGCAATTCATCTTTGATATCTTAAATACATACTTGGAACATAACTGACAAATAATAATCCGGAATTATTGCTTATTAGGGGCTGTAGCCACTGAAAATCAATAATATTCATAAATATGCAAATTAGGGGAAGCCATCTTGGATTTCAGAGTGTTTCCCATACAGCACTTACAAACGAGCACCGGAAATGGAATCCTTGCCTCAAAATACCCTAGAATACTAGTTTTTATCAATATTGTACTATTCCTAGATAGAAAATGACCCCTGACCTTATTTCACAAATATGCAAATTAGCTAATTATCTTTAAAATCGCCAAAATGCACCCTGGGACCAAAAATAAAAAATGGAAACATCACTTTTTCTCATCAGTAATGTATTTATACCAAATTAAAAACTGTTTCCAAGATTATAGCAAAAAAAATTGCTACTTTACATAACCTGATAGACTAACATCTGTGCAGGCCTCTGAAGCTGGTTTGATCAGCATATAAATTTTGCTGAAAAAGTAATGCGTAACTTTCTTTTGTATTTGTTTATGTAAATAATTAGTAAATTACATCCTGCACTTTGCACTTTCACTTTCAAAGCCCCAAAATGTTTGCTACCTTGTATGTTCTTGAATAATTGAAAATCTCTTTTTTGAGTTGATTTGATTTGATATATAATTATGTTTTTTGGAATCGGATGCCGGTGCAAAATAGAACGAAGGCGACCAGACCGCATCTCCATGCATCGGGGGGCCTAGACTGATTCGTCAGTTGAGAAGCCTGCTCAACGTACCGAGCCGGGTTGGCCCGATGATGCCTTTAATTTTGGTTTTGTTTATCGATGGTTTGAAAACGTTTATGCACCCCCAAAAGAAAGAAAAGAAGAAATAAAAATAATGAAAATATTAAAATAAAGAAAATTAATGAGAAGAATTAAAACTAGAATTGTAATACTTGTTTAGAACAAGTATAGGTGGGCTGGTCGAACTAAAATTAAAGACATAATCAAGGGCTCATTTGAGATAGCTTATTGTCTCAGCTACAACATACTCGAAGTTCAGCGTAAACGAAGCTAAAACGAAGAAGATATTGGTCGCGAAAGACGGGAATGTAGAATCCAGTTTTGAAAAAAAGTCATGTCCCATAGAGAATACACGCAAAATGTTAAAAAATGACATGCCTCCTTAAATCGCAAAAATACGCCATGATGCCTTTGTCAAAATGAAAAATCGTGGTTATTACATTTGTAGAAAATTGTCTGAGCTAGAACATATCAAAATTTGGAAGAAAATCGATCAACATTTACAGAGATACAATCAATTTTCCAAAAATATGCTGACGTCATAATATGCTAATTGAAATTTTGAGTTGGAAGGCCGTTATGATGACGCCATGTGTTAATTGAGGGTCAAATGAGACATGAAATCATATCTCCGACTCATAATCTATCCAAATATGAAAAAAAACTTGGGAGTTCCCATCCATTCTGAAGAGTTACAATGAATTTTGTATAGGCATGTTTTTGCCCATATATGCTATGTATTACAAGAGCTCGCGCGCACGGACATGTTTCTTGAACGGAAGCTCATTGCGTTTTTACTAGTCAGAAAAAGGTGAACAAGGTATCAAAATGCTTGGAAAGATGGGCTAAATATGATAACAGAGAAAATTCGGCGATTCTATGTTGCAAAATGCCAGTACGCGCGAAAACGCGCGCGCATGCGCGTGTGCGCGTTTTTTCGTAAAATGCTTAAAATGGCCTAAAACGTATCCAAAATGAATTTGCGACGATTTTGAACATTTTAAAATTTTGCGCGCGCGCTGACGCGCGCACGTACGCATGCGCGCGCGTTTTTTGACCTGAAATTGACCGGACGGATATTGACCTTGATCATGATAAATATGAATGAGAAACAACTTTTCGTTATGAAGATATGATCATGAGAAGATATTCAGAAAATTTTACAAAATGGCGCCTAGATGACGTCATCAGTCAAGGTCAGGGTTCAAAACCTTATTTTGCTTTGTCCATATGCCTATATATATGTGTGCCAAATTTCAAGGCACTTGATTGAGCAATTTTCAAGTTATCTTGCTAACAAAAAAGTGATTGGAAATAAGAAAAATAAACTAGAATTGTAATACTTGTTTAGAACAAGTATAGGTGGGCTGGTCGAACTAAAATTAAAGACATAATCAAGGGCTCATTTGAGATAGCTTATTGTCTCAGCTACAACATACTCGAAGTTCAGCGTAAACGAAGCTAAAACGAAGAATATATTGGTCGCGAAAGACGGGAATGTAGAATCCAGTTTTGAAAAAAAGTCATGTCCCATAGAGAATACACGCAAAATGTTAAAAAATGACATGCCTCCTTAAATCGCAAAAATACGCCATGATGCCTTTGTCAAAATGAAAAATCGTGGTTATTACATTTGTAGAAAATTGTCTGAGCTAGAACATATCAAAATTTGGAAGAAAATCGATCAATATTTACAGAGATACAATAAATTTTCCAAAAATATGCTGACGTCATAATATGCAAATTGAAATTTTGAGTTCGGAGGCCATTATGATGACGCCATGAGTTAATTGAGGATCAAATGAGACATGAAATCATATCTCCGACTCATAATCTATCCAAATATGAAAAAAAACTTGGGAGTTCCCATCCATTCTGAAGAGTTACAATGAATTTTGTATAGGCATGTTTTTGCCCATATATGCTATGTATTACAAGAGCTCGCGCGCACGGACATGTTTCTTGAACGGAAGCTCATTGCGTTTTTACTAGTCAGAAAAAGGTGAACAAGGTATCAAAATGCTTGGAAAGATGGGCTAAATATGATAACAGAGAAAATTCGGCGATTCTATGTTGCAAAATGCCAGTACGCGCGAAAACGCGCGCGCATGCGCGTGTGCGCGTTTTTTCGTAAAATGCTTAAAATGGCCTAAAACGTATCCAAAATGAATTTGCGACGATTTTGAACATTTTAAAATTTTGCGCGCGCGCTGACGCGCGCACGTACGCATGCGCGCGCGTTTTTTGACCTGAAATTGACCGGACGGATATTGACCTTGATCATGATAAATATGAATGAGAAACAACTTTTCGTTATGAAGATATGATCATGAGAAGATATTCAGAACATTTTACAAAATGGCGCCTAGATGACGTCATCAGTCAAGGTCAGGGTTCAAAACCTTATTTTGCTTTGTCCATATGCCTATATATATGTGTGCCAAATTTCAAGGCACTTGATTGAGCCATTTTCAAGTTATCTTGCTAACAAAAAAGTGATTGGAAATAAGAAAAATAAAGAATAACTAGAATTGTAATACTTGTTTAGAACAAGTATAGGTGGGCTGGTCGAACTAAAATTAAAGACATAATCAAGGGCTCATTTGAGATAGCTTATTGTCTCAGCTACAACATACTCGAAGTTCAGCGTAAACGAAGCTAAAACGAAGAAGATATTGGTCGCGAAAGACGGGAATGTAGAATCCAGTTTTGAAAAAAAGTCATGTCCCATAGAGAATACACGCAAAATGTTAAAAAATGACATGCCTCCTTAAATCGCAAAAATACGCCATGATGCCTTTGTCAAAATGAAAAATCGTGGTTATTACATTTGTAGAAAATTGTCTGAGCTAGAACATATCAAAATTTGGAAGAAAATCGATCAACATTTACAGAGATACAATCAAATTTCCAAAAATATGCTGACGTCATAATATGCAAATTGAAATTTTGAGTTCGGAGGCCATTATGATGACGCCATGAGTTAATTGAGGGTCAAATGAGACATGAAATCATATCTCCGACTCATAATCTATCCAAATATGAAAAAAAACTTGGGAGTTCCCATCCATTCTGAAGAGTTACAATGAATTTTGTATAGGCATGTTTTTGCCCATATATGCTATGTATTACAAGAGCTCGCGCGCACGGACATGTTTCTTGAACGGAAGCTCATTGCGTTTTTACTAGTCAGAAAAAGGTGAACAAGGTATCAAAATGCTTGGAAAGATGGGCTAAATATGATAACAGAGAAAATTCGGCGATTCTATGTTGCAAAATGCCAGTACGCGCGAAAACGCGCGCGCATGCGCGTGTGCGCGTTTTTTCGTAAAATGCTTAAAATGGCCTAAAACGTATCCAAAATGAATTTGCGACGATTTTGAACATTTTAAAATTTTGCGCGCGCGCTGACGCGCACACGTACGCATGCGCGCGCGTTTTTTGACCTGAAATTGACCGGACGGATATTGACCTTGATCATGATAAATATGAATGAGAAACAACTTTTCGTTATGAAGATATGATCATGAGAAGATATTCAGAAAATTTTACAAAATGGCGCCTAGATGACGTCATCAGTCAAGGTCAGGGTTCAAAACCTTATTTTGCTTTGTCCATATGCCTATATATATGTGTGCCAAATTTCAAGGCACTTGATTGAGCCATTTTCAAGTTATCTTGCTAACAAAAAAGTGATTGGAAATAAGAAAAATAAAGAATAATAAACTAGAATTGTAATACTTGTTTAGAACAAGTATAGGTGGGCTGGTCGAACTAAAATTAAAGACATAATCAAGGGCGCATTTGAGATAGCTTATTGTCTCAGCTACAACATACTCGAAGTTCAGCGTAAACGAAGCTAAAACGAAGAAGATATTGGTCGCGAAAGACGGGAATGTAGAATCCAGTTTTGAAAAAAAGTCATGTCCCATAGAGAATACACGCAAAATGTTAAAAAATGACATGCCTCCTTAAATCGCAAAAATACGCCATGATGCCTTTGTCAAAATGAAAAATCGTGATCATCACATTTGTAGAGAATTGTCTCAGCTAGAACATATCAAAATTTGGAAGAAAATCGATCAACATTTACAGAGATACAATCAATTTTCCAAAAATATGCTGACGTCATAATATGCAAATTGAAATTTTGAGTTCGGAGGCCATTATGATGACGCCATGAGTTAATTGAGGGTCAAATGAGACATGAAATCATATCTCCGACTCATAATCTATCCAAATATGAAAAAAAACTTGGGAGTTCCCATCCATTCTGAAGAGTTACAATGAATTTTGTATAGGCATGTTTTTGCCCATATATGCTATGTATTACAAGAGCTCGCGCGCACGGACATGTTTCTTGAACGGAAGCTCATTGCGTTTTTACTAGTCAGAAAAAGGTGAACAAGGTATCAAAATGCTTGGAAAGATGGGCTAAATATGATAACAGAGAAAATTCGGCGATTCTATGTTGCAAAATGCCAGTACGCGCGAAAACGCGCGCGCATGCGCGTGTGCGCGTTTTTTCGTAAAATGCTTAAAATGGCCTAAAACGTATCCAAAATGAATTTGCGACGATTTTGAACATTTTAAAATTTTGCGCGCGCGCTGACGCGCGCACGTACGCATGCGCGCGCGTTTTTTGACCTGAAATTGACCGGACGGATATTGACCTTGATCATGATAAATATGAATGAGAAACAACTTTTCGTTATGAAGATATGATCATGAGAAGATATTCAGAAAATTTTACAAAATGGCGCCTAGATGACGTCATCAGTCAAGGTCAGGGTTCAAAACCTTATTTTGCTTTGTCCATATGCCTATATATATGTGTGCCAAATTTCAAGGCACTTGATTGAGCCATTTTCAAGTTATCTTGCTAACAAAAAAGTGATTGGAAATAAGAAAAATAAAGAATAACTAGAATTGTAATACTTGTTTAGAACAAGTATAGGTGGGCTGGTCGAACTAAAATTAAAGACATAATCAAGGGCTCATTTGAGATAGCTTATTGTCTCAGCTACAACATACTCGAAGTTCAGCGTAAACGAAGCTAAAACGAAGAAGATATTGGTCGCGAAAGACGGGAATGTAGAATCCAGTTTTGAAAAAAAGTCATGTCCCATAGAGAATACACGCAAAATGTTAAAAAATGACATGCCTCCTTAAATCGCAAAAATACGCCATGATGCCTTTGTCAAAATGAAAATTCGTGATCATCACATTTGTAGAGAATTGTCTCAGATAGAACATCAAAATATGGAAGAAAATCGATCAATATTTACAGAGATACAATAAATTTTCCAAAAATATGCTGACGTCATAATATGCAAATTGAAATTTTGAGTTCGGAGGCCATTATGATGACGCCATGAGTTAATTGAGGGTCAAATGAGACATGAAATCATATCTCCGACTCATAATCTATCCAAATATGAAAAAAAACTTGGAAGTTCCCATCCATTCTGAAGAGTTACAATGAATTTTGTATAGGCATGTTTTTGCCCATATATGCTATGTATTACAAGAGCTCGCGCGCACGGACATGTTTCTTGAACGGAAGCTCATTGCGTTTTTACTAGTCAGAAAAAGGTGAACAAGGTATCAAAATGCTTGGAAAGATGGGCTAAATATGATAACAGAGAAAATTCGGCGATTCTATGTTGCAAAATGCCAGTACGCGCGAAAACGCGCGCGCATGCGCGTGTGCGCGTTTTTTCGTAAAATGCTTAAAATGGCCTAAAACGTATCCAAAATGAATTTGCGACGATTTTGAACATTTTAAAATTTTGCGCGCGCGCTGACGCGCGCACGTACGCATGCGCGCGCGTTTTTTGACCTGAAATTGACCGGACGGATATTGACCTTGATCATGATAAATATGAATGAGAAACAACTTTTCGTTATGAAGATATGATCATGAGAAGATATTCAGAAAATTTTACAAAATGGCGCCTAGATGACGTCATCAGTCAAGGTCAGGGTTCAAAACCTTATTTTGCTTTGTCCATATGCCTATATATATGTGTGCCAAATGTCAAGGCACTTGATTGAGCCATTTTCAAGTTATCTTGGTAACAAAAAAGTGATTGGAAATAAGAAAAATAAAGAATAATAATAATAACTAGAATTGTAATACTTGTTTAGAACAAGTATAGGTGGGCTGGTCGAACTAAAATTAAAGACACAATCAAGTGCTCATTTGAGATAGCTTATTGTCTCAGCTACTACATACTCGAAGTTCAGCGTAAACGAAGCTAAAACGAAGAAGATATTGGTCGCGAAAGACGGGAATGTAGAATCCAGTTTTGAAAAAAAGTCATGTCCCATAGAGAATACACGCAAAATGTTAAAAAATGACATGCCTCCTTAAATCGCAAAAATACGCCATGATGCCATTGTCAAAATGAAAAATCGTGATCATCACATTTGTAGAGAATTGTCTCAGCTAGAACATATCAACATTTGGAAGAAAATCGATCAACATTTACAGAGATACAATCAATTTTCCAAAAATATGCTGACGTCATAATATGCAAATTGAAATTTTGAGTTCGGAGGCCATTATGATGACGCCATGAGTTAATTGAGGGTCAAATGAGACATGAAATCATATCTCCGACTCATAATCTATCCAAATATGAAAAAAAACTTGGGAGTTCCCATCCATTCTGAAGAGTTACAATGAATTTTGTATAGGCATGTTTTTGCCCATATATGCTATGTATTACAAGAGCTCGCGCGCACGGACATGTTTCTTGAACGGAAGCTCATTGCGTTTTTACTAGTCAGAAAAAGGTGAACAAGGTATCAAAATGCTTGGAAAGATGGGCTAAATATGATAACAGAGAAAATTCGGCGATTCTATGTTGCAAAGTGCCAGTACGCGCGAAAACGCGCGCGCATGCGAGTGTGCGCGTTTTTTCGTAAAATGCTTAAAATGGCCTAAAACGTATCCAAAATGAATTTGCGACGATTTTGAACATTTTAAAATTTTGCGCGCGCGCTGACGCGCGCACGTACGCATGCGCGCGCGTTTTTTGACCTGAAATTGACCGGACGGATATTGACCTTGATCATGATAAATATGAATGAGAAACAACTTTTCGTTATGAAGATATGATCATGAGAAGATATTCAGAAAATTTTACAAAATGGCGCCTAGATGACGTCATCAGTCAAGGTCAGGGTTCAAAACCTTATTTTGCTTTGTCCATATGCCTATATATATGTGTGCCAAATTTCAAGGCACTTGATTGAGCCATTTTCAAGTTATCTTGCTAACAAAAAAGTGATTGGAAATAAGAAAAATAAAGAATAAATAAATAAAGGCAATTCTAACGAAATTATGAGGTGGTCTGTATGATGTACAGCCCACCTAATAAATAAATAAAGGCAATTCTAACGAAATTATGAGGTGGTCTGTATGATGTACAGCCCACCTAATAAAGGCAATTCTAACGAAATTATGAGGTGGTCTGTATGATGTACAGCCCACCTAATAACTAGAATTGTAATACTTGTTTAGAACAAGTATAGGTGGGCTGGTCGAACTAAAATTAAAGACATAATCAAGGGCTCATTTGAGATAGCTTATTGTCTCAGCTACAACATACTCGAAGTTTAGCGTAAACGAAGCTAAAACGAAGAAGATATTGGTCGCGAAAGACGGGAATGTAGAATCCAGTTTTGAAAAAAAGTCATGTCCCATAGAGAATACACGCAAAATGTTAAAAAATGACATACCTCCTTAAATCGCAAAAATACGCCATGATGCCTTTGTCAAAATGAAAAATCGTGATCATCACATTTGTAGAGAATTGTCTCAGATAGAACATATCAAAATTTGGAAGAAAATCGATCAATATTTACAGAGATACAATAAATTTTCCAAAAATATGCTGACGTCATAATATGCAAATTGAAATTTTGAGTTCGGAGGCCATTATGATGACGCCATGAGTTAATTGAGGGTCAAATGAGACATGAAATCATATCTCCGACTCATAATCTATCCAAATATGAAAAAAAACTTGGGAGTTCCCATCCATTCTGAAGAGTTACAATGAATTTTGTATAGGCATGTTTTTGCCCATATATGCTATGTATTACAAGAGCTCGCGCGCACGGACATGTTTCTTGAACGGAAGCTCATTGCGTTTTTACTAGTCAGAAAAAGGTGAACAAGGTATCAAAATGCTTGGAAAGATGGGCTAAATATGATAACAGAGAAAATTCGGCGATTCTATGTTGCAAAATGCCAGTACGCGCGAAAACGCGCGCGCATGCGCGTGTGCGCGTTTTTTCGTAAAATGCTTAAAATGGCCTAAAACGTATCCAAAATGAATTTGCGACGATTTTGAACATTTTAAAATTTTGCGCGCGCGCTGACGCGCGCACGTACGCATGCGCGCGCGTTTTTTGACCTGAAATTGACCGGACGGATATTGACCTTGATCATGATAAATATGAATGAGAAACAACTTTTCGTTATGAAGATATGATCATGAGAAGATATTCAGAAAATTTTACAAAATGGCGCCTAGATGACGTCATCAGTCAAGGTCAGGGTTCAAAACCTTATTTTGCTTTGTCCATATGCCTATATATATGTGTGCCAAATTTCAAGGCACTTGATTGAGCCATTTTCAAGTTATCTTGCTAACAAAAAAGTGATTGGAAATAAGAAAAATAAAGAATAACTAGAATTGTAATACTTGTTTAGAACAAGTATAGGTGGGCTGGTCGAACTAAAATTAAAGACATAATCAAGGGCTCTTTTGAGATAGCTTATTGTCTCAGCTACAACATACTCGAAGTTCAGCGTAAACGAAGCTAAAACGAAGAAGATATTGGTCGCGAAAGACGGGAATGTAGAATCCAGTTTTGAAAAAAAGTCATGTCCCATAGAGAATACACGCAAAATGTGAAAAATGACATGCCTCCTTAAATCGCAAAAATACGCCATGATGCCTTTGTCAAAATGAAAAATCGTGATAATCACATTTGTAGAGAATTGTCTCAGATAGAACATATCAAAATTTGGAAGAAAATCGATCAATATTTACAGAGATACAATAAATTTTCCAAAAATATGCTGACGTCATAATATGCAAATTGAAATTTTGAGTTCGGAGGCCATTTATGATGACGCCATGAGTTAATTGAGGGTCAAATGAGACATGAAATCATATCTCCGACTCATAATCTATCCAAATATGAAAAAAAACTTGGGAGTTCCCATCCATTCTGAAGAGTTACAATGAATTTTGTATAGGCATGTTTTTTGCCCATATATGCTATGTATTACAAGAGCTCGCGCGCACGGACATGTTCTTGAACGGAAGCTCATTGCGTTTTTACTAGTCAGAAAAAGGTGAACAAGGTATCAAAATGCTTGGAAAGATGGGGCTAAATATGATAACAGAGAAAATTCGGCGATTCTATGTTGCAAAATGCCAGTACGCGCGAAAACGCGCGCGCATGCGCGTGTGCGCGTTTTTTTGTAAAATGCTTAAAATGGCCTAAAACGTATCCAAAATGAATTTGCGACGATTTTGAACATTTTAAAATTTTGCGCGCGCGCTGACGCGCGCATGTACGCATGCGCGCGCGTTTTTTGACCTGAAATTGACCGGACGGATATTGACCTTGATCATGATAAATATGAATGAGAAACAACTTTTCGTTATGAAGATATGATCATGAGAAGATATTCAGAAAATTTTACAAAATGGCGCCTAGATGACGTCATCAGTCAAGGTCAGGGTTCAAAACCTTATTTTGCTTTGTCCATATGCCTATATATATGTGTGCCAAATTTCAAGGCACTTGATTGAGCCATTTTCAAGTTATCTTGCTAACAAAAAAGTGATTGGAAATAAGAAAAATAAAGAATAACTAGAATTGTAATACTTGTTTAGAACAAGTATAGGTGGGCTGGTCGAACTAAAATTAAAGACATAATCAAGGGCTCATTTGAGATAGCTTATTGTCTCAGCTATAACATACTCGAAGTTCAGCGTAAACGAAGCTAAAACGAAGAAGATATTGGTCGCGAAAGACGGGAATGTAGAATCCAGTTTTGAAAAAAAGTCATGTCCCATAGAGAATACACGCAAAATGTTAAAAAATGACATACCTCCTTAAATCGCAAAAATACGCCATGATGCCTTTGTCAAAATGAAAAATCGTGATCATCACATTTGTAGAGAATTGTCTCAGATAGAACATATCAAAATTTGGAAGAAAATCGATCAATATTTACAGAGATACAATAAATTTTCAAAAAATATGCTGACGTCATAATATGCAAATTGAAATTTTGAGTTCGGAGGCCATTATGATGACGCCATGAGTTAATTGAGGGTCAAATGAGACATGAAATCATATCTCCGACTCATAATCTATCCAAATATGAAAAAAAACTTGGGAGTTCCCATCCATTCTGAAGAGTTACAATGAATTTTGTATAGGCATGTTTTTGCCCATATATGCTATGTATTACAAGAGCTCGCGCGCACGGACATGTTTCTTGAACGGAAGCTCATTGCGTTTTTACTAGTCAGAAAAAGGTGAACAAGGTATCAAAATGCTTGGAAAGATGGGCTAAATATGATAACAGAGAAAATTCGGCGATTCTATGTTGCAAAGTGCCAGTACGCGCGAAAACGCGCGCGCATGCGAGTGTGCGCGTTTTTTCGTAAAATGCTTAAAATGGCCTAAAACGTATCCAAAATGAATTTGCGACGATTTTGAACATTTTAAAATTTTGCGCGCGCGCTGACGCGCGCACGTACGCATGCGCGCGCGTTTTTTGACCTGAAATTGACCGGACGGATATTGACCTTGATCATGATAAATATGAATGAGAAACAACTTTTCGTTATGAAGATATGATCATGTGAAGATATTCAGAAAATTTTACAAAATGGCGCCTAGATGACGTCATCAGTCAAGGTCAGGGTTCAAAACCTTATTTTGCTTTGTCCATATGCCTATATATATGTGTGCCAAATTTCAAGGCACTTGATTGAGCCATTTTCAAGTTATCTTGCTAACAAAAAAGTGATTGGAAATAAGAAAAATAAAGAATAAATAAATAAAGGCAATTCTAACGAAATTATGAGGTGGTCTGTATGATGTACAGCCCACCTAACTAGAATTGTAATACTTGTTTAGAACAAGTATAGGTGGGCTGGTCGAACTAAAATTAAAGACATAATCAATTAGGGCTCATTTGAGATAGCTTATTGTCTCAGCTACAACATACTCGAAGTTCAGCGTAAACGAAGCTAAAACGAAGAAGATATTGGTCGCGAAAGACGGGAATGTAGAATCCAGTTTTGAAAAAAAGTCATGTCCCATAGAGAATACACGCAAAATGTGAAAAAATGACATACCTCCTTAAATCGCAAAAATACGCCATGATGCCTTTGTCAAAATGAAAAATCGTGATCATCACATTTGTAGAGAATTGTCTCAGATAGAACATATCAAAATTTGGAAGAAAATCGATCAATATTTACAGAGATACAATAAATTTTCCAAAAATATGCTGACGTCATAATATGCAAATTGAAATTTTGAGTTCGGAGGCCATTATGATGACGCCATGAGTTAATTGAGGATCAAATGAGACATGAAATCATATCTCCGACTCATAATCTATCCAAATATGAAAAAAACTTGGGAGTTCCCATCCATTCTGAAGAGTTACAATGAATTTTGTATAGGCATGTTTTTGCCCATATATGCTATGTATTACAAGAGCTCGCGCGCACGGACATGTTTCTTGAACGGAAGCTCATTGCGTTTTTACTAGTCAGAAAAAGGTGAACAAGGTATCAAAATGCTTGGAAAGATGGGCTAAATATGATAACAGAGAAAATTCGGCGATTCTATGTTGCAAAATGCCAGTACGCGCGAAAACGCGCGCGCATGCGCGTGTGCGCGTTTTTTCGTAAAATGCTTAAAATGGCCTAAAACGTATCCAAAATGAATTTGCGACGATTTTGAACATTTTAAAATTTTGCGCGCGCGCTGACGCGCGCACGTACGCATGCGCGCGCGGTTTTTTGACCTGAAATTGACCGGACGGATATTGACCTTGATCATGATAAATATGAATGAGAAACAACTTTTCGTTATGAAGATATGATCATGAGAAGATATTCAGAAAATTTTACAAAATGGCGCCTAGATGACGTCATCAGTCAAGGTCAGGGTTCAAAACCTTATTTTGCTTTGTCCATATGCCTATATATATGTGTGCCAAATTTCAAGGCACTTGATTGAGCCATTTTCAAGTTATCTTGCTCACAAAAAAGTGATTGGAAATAAGAAAAATAAATAATAACTAGAATTGTAATACTTGTTTAGAACAAGTATAGGTGGGCTGGTCGAACTAAAATTAAAGACATAATCAAGGGCTCATTTGAGATAGCTTATTGTCTCAGCTACAACATACTCGAAGTTCAGCGTAAACGAAGCTAAAACGAAGAAGATATTGGTCGCGAAAGACGGGAATGTAGAATCCAGTTTTGAAAAAAAGTCATGTCCCATAGAGAATACACGCAAAATGTGAAAAAATGACATACCTCCTTAAATCGCAAAAATACGCCATGATGCCTTTGTCAAAATGAAAAATCGTGATCATCACATTTGTAGAGAATTGTCTCAGATAGAACATATCAAAATTTGGAAGAAAATCGATCAATATTTACAGAGATACAATAAATTTTCCAAAAATATGCTGACGTCATAATATGCAAATTGAAATTTTGAGTTCGGAGGCCATTATGATGACGCCATGAGTTAATTGAGGGTCAAATGAGACATGAAATCATATCTCCGACTCATAATCTATCCAAATATGAAAAAAAAACTTGGGAGTTCCCATCCATTCTGAAGAGTTACAATGAATTTTGTATAGGCATGTTTTTGCCCATATATGCTATGTATTACAAGAGCTCGCGCGCCACGGACATGTTTCTTGAACGGAAGCTCATTGCGTTTTTACTAGTCAGAAAAAGGTGAACAAGGTATCAAAATGCTTGGAAAGATGGGCTAAATATGATAACAGAGAAAATTCGGCGATTCTATGTTGCAAAATGCCAGTACGCGCGAAAACGCGCGCGCATGCGCGTGTGCGCGTTTTTTCGTAAAATGCTTAAAATGGCCTAAAACGTATCCAAAATGAATTTGCGACGATTTTGAACATTTTAAAATTTTGCGCGCGCGCTGACGCGCGCACGTACGCATGCGCGCGCGTTTTTTGACCTGAAATTGACCGGACGGATATTGACCTTGATCATGATAAATATGAATGAGAAACAACTTTTCGTTATGAAGATATGATCATGAGAAGATATTCAGAAAATTTTACAAAATGGCGCCTAGATGACGTCATCAGTCAAGGTCAGGGTTCAAAACCTTATTTTGCTTTGTCCATATGCCTATATATATGTGTGCCAAATTTCAAGGCACTTGATTGAGCCATTTTCAAGTTATCGTGGTAACAAAAAAAGTGATTGGAAATAAGAAAAAATAAAGAATAATAATAAATAAACTAGAATTGTAATACTTGTTTAGAACAAGTATAGGTGGGCTGGTCGAACTAAAATTAAAGACATAATCAAGGGCTCATTTGAGATAGCTTATTGTCTCAGCTACAACATACTCGAAGTTCAGCGTAAACGAAGCTAAAACGAAGAAGATATTGGTCGCGAAAGACGGGAATGTAGAATCCAGTTTTGAAAAAAAGTCATGTCCCAATAGAGAATACACGCAAAATGTTAAAAAATGACATGCCTCCTTAAATCGCAAAAATACGCCATGATGCCTTTGTCAAAATGAAAAATCGTGATTATCACATTTGTAGAGAATTGTCTCAGCTAGAACATATCAAAATTTGGAAGAAAATCGATCAACATTTACAGAGATACAATCAATTTTCCAAAAATATGCTGACGTCATAATATGCAAATTGAAATTTTGAGTTCGGAGGCCATTATGATGACGCCATGAGTTAATTGAGGGTCAAATGAGACATGAAATCATATCTCCGACTCATAATCTATCCAAATATGAAAAAAAACTTGGGAGTTCCCATCCATTCTGAAGAGTTACAATGAATTTTGTATAGGCATGTTTTTGCCCATATATGCCATGTATTACAAGAGCTCGCGCGCACGGACATGTTTCTTGAACGGAAGCTCATTGCGTTTTTACTAGTCAGAAAAAGGTGAACAAGGTATCAAAAATGCTTGGAAAGATGGGCTAAATATGATAACAGAGAAAATTCGGCGATTCTATGTTGCAAAAATGCCAGTGCGCGCGAAAACGCGCGCGCATGCGCGTGTGCGCGTTTTTTCGTAAAATGCTTAAAATGGCCTAAAACGTATCCAAAATGAATTTGCGACGATTTTGAACATTTTAAAATTTTGCGCGCGCGCTGACGCGCGCACGTACGCATGCGCGCGCGTTTTTTGACCTGAAATTGACCGGACGGATATTGACCTTGATCATGATAAATATGAATGAGAAACAACTTTTCGTTATGAAGATATGATCATGAGAAGATATTCAGAAAATTTTACAAAATGGCGCCTAGATGACGTCATCAGTCAAGGTCAGGGTTCAAAACCTTATTTTGCTTTGTCCATATGCCTATATATATGTGTGCCAAATTTCAAGGCACTTGATTGAACCATTTTCAAGTTATCGTGGTAACAAAAAAAGTGATTGGAAATAAGAAAAATAAAGAATAAAGGCAATTCTAACGAAATTATGAGGTGGTCTGTATGATGTACAGCCCACCTAATAAATAAATAAAGGCAATTCTAACGAAATTATGAGGTGGTCTGTATGATGTACAGCCCACCTAATAAAGGCAATTCTAACGAAATTATGAGGTGGTCTGTATGATGTACAGCCCACCTAACTAGAATTGTAATACTTGTTTAGAACAAGTATAGGTGGGCTGGTCGAACTAAAAATTAAAGACATAATCAAGGGCTCATTTGAGATAGCTTATTGTCTCAGCTACAACATACTCGAAGTTCAGCGTAAACGAAGCTAAAACGAAGAAGATATTGGTCGCGAAAGACGGGAATGTAGAATCCAGTTTTGAAAAAAAGTCATGTCCCATAGAGAATACACGCAAAATGTTAAAAAATGACATGCCTCCTTAAATCGCAAAAATACGCCATGATGCCTTTGTCAAAATGAAAAATCGTGATTATCACATTAGTAGAGAATTGTCTCAGCTAGAACATATCAAAATTTGGAAGAAAATCGATCAACATTTACAGAGATACAATCAATTTTTCCAAAAATATGCTGACGTCATAATATGCAAATTGAAATTTTGAGTTCGGAGGCCATTATGATGACGCCATGAGTTAATTGAGGGTCAAATGAGACATGAAATCATATCTCCGACTCATAATCTATCCAAATATGAAAAAAAACTTGGGAGTTCCCATCCATTCTGAAGAGTTACAATGAATTTTGTATAGGCATGTTTTTGCCCATATATGCTATGTATTACAAGAGCTCGCGCGCACGGACATGTTTCTTGAACGGAAGCTCATTGCGTTTTTACTAGTCAGAAAAAGGTGAACAAGGTATCAAAATGCTTGGAAAGATGGGCTAAATATGATAACAGAGAAAATTCGGCGATTCTATGTTGCAAAATGCCAGTACGCGCGAAAACGCGCGCGCATGCGCGTGTGCGCGTTTTTTCGTAAAATGCTTAAAATGGCCTAAAACGTATCCAAAATGAATTTGCGACGATTTTGAACATTTTAAAATTTTGCGCGCGCGCTGACGCGCGCACGTACGCATGCGCGCGCGTTTTTTGACCTGAAATTGACCGGACGGATATTGACCTTGATCATGATAAATATGAATGAGAAACAACTTTTCGTTATGAAGATATGATCATGAGAAGATATTCAGAAAATTTTACAAAATGGCGCCTAGATGACGTCATCAGTCAAGGTCAGGGTTCAAAACCTTATTTTGCTTTGTCCATATGCCTATATATATGTGTGCCAAATTTCAAGGGCACTTGATTGAGCCATTTTCAAGTTATCTTGCTAACAAAAAAGTGATTGGAAATAAGAAAAATAAAGAATAATAATAATAACTAGAATTGTAATACTTGTTTAGAACAAGTATAGGTGGGCTGGTCGAACTAAAATTAAAGACATAATCAAGGGCTCATTTGAGATAGCTTATTGTCTCAGCTACAACATACTCGAAGTTCAGCGTAAACGAAGCTAAAACGAAGAAGATATTGGTCGCGAAAGACGGGAATGTAGAATCCAGTTTTGAAAAAAAGTCATGTCCCATAGAGAATACACGCAAAATGTTAAAAAATGACATACCTCCTTAAATCGCAAAAATACGCCATGATGCCTTTGTCAAAATGAAAAATCGTGTTCATCACATTCATAGAGAATTGTCTCAGATAGAACATATCAAAATTTGGAAGAAAATCGATCAATATTTACAGAGATACAATAAATTTTCCAAAAATATGCTGACGTCATAATATGCAAATTGAAATTTTGAGTTCGGAGGCCATTATGATGACGCCATGAGTTAATTGAGGGTCAAATGAGACATGAAATCATATCTCCGACTCATAATCTATCCAAATATGAAAAAAAACTTGGGAGTTCCCATCCATTCTGAAGAGTTACAATGAATTTTGTATAGGCATGTTTTTGCCCATATATGCTATGTATTACAAGAGCTCGCGCGCACGGACATGTTTCTTGAACGGAAGCTCATTGCGTTTTTACTAGTCAGAAAAAGGTGAACAAGGTATCAAAATGCTTGGAAAGATGGGCTAAATATGATAACAGAGAAAATTC
The DNA here is from genome assembly GCA_037951105.1 of Echinarachnius parma. Taxonomy (NCBI): domain Eukaryota; kingdom Metazoa; phylum Echinodermata; class Echinoidea; order Clypeasteroida; family Echinarachniidae; genus Echinarachnius; species Echinarachnius parma. The sequence goes on from JBAMJV010007583.1 coordinate 112,187, forward strand.
GGCGATTCTATGTTGCAAAATGCCAGTACGCGCGAAAACGCGCGCGCATGCGCGTGTGCGCGTTTTTTCGTAAAATGCTTAAAATGGCCCAAAACGTATCCAAAATGAATTTGCGACGATTTTGAACATTTTAAAATTTTGCGCGCGCGCTGACGCGCGCGTTTTTTGACCTGAAATTGACCGGACGGATATTGACCTTGATCATGATAAATATGAATGAGAAACAACTTTTCGTTATGAAGATATGATCATGAGAAGATATTCAGAAAATTTTACAAAATGGCGCCTAGATGACGTCATCAGTCAAGGTCAGGGTTCAAAACCTTATTTTGCTTTGTCCATATGCCTATATATATGTGTGCCAAATTTCAAGGCACTTGATTGAGCCATTTTCAAGTTATCTTGGTAACAAAAAAGTGATTGGAAATAAGAAAAATAAAGAATAATAATAATAACTAGAATTGTAATACTTGTTTAGAACAAGTATAGGTGGGCTGGTCGAACTAAAATTAAAGACATAATCAAGGGCTCATTTGAGATAGCTTATTGTCTCAGCTACAACATACTCGAAGTTCAGCGTAAACGAAGCTAAAACGAAGAAGATATTGGTCGCGAAAGACGGGAATGTAGAATCCAGTTTTGAAAAAAAGTCATGTCCCATAGAGAATACACGCAAAATGTGAAAAAATGACATGCCTCCTTAAATCGCAAAAATACGTCATGATGCCTTTGTCAAAATGAAAAATCGTGATCATCACATTAGTAGAGAATTGTCTCAGATAGAACATATCAAAATTTGGAAGAAAATCGATCAATATTTACAGAGATACAATAAATTTTCCAAAAATATGCTGACGTCATAATATGCAAATTGAAATTTTGAGTTCGGAGGCCATTATGATGACGCCATGAGTTAATTGAGGGTCAAATGAGACATGAAATCATATCTCCGACTCATAATCTATCCAAATATGAAAAAAAACTTGGGAGTTCCCATCCATTCTGAAGAGTTACAATGAATTTTGTATAGGCATGTTTTTGCCCATATATGCTATGTATTACAAGAGCTCGCGCGCACGGACATGTTTCTTGAACGGAAGCTCATTGCGTTTTTACTAGTCAGAAAAAGGTGAACAAGGTATCAAAATGCTTGGAAAGATGGGCTAAATATGATAACAGAGAAAATTCGGCGATTCTATGTTGCAAAATGCCAGTACGCGCGAAAACGCGCGCGCATGCGCGTGTGCGCGTTTTTTCGTAAAATGCTTAAAATGGCCTAAAACGTATCCAAAATGAATTTGCGACGATTTTGAACATTTTAAAATTTTGCGCGCGCGCTGACGCGCGCACGTACGCATGCGCGCGCGTTTTTTGACCTGAAATTGACCGGACGGATATTGACCTTGATCATGATAAATATGAATGAGAAACAACTTTTCGTTATGAAGATATGATCATGAGAAGATATTCAGAAAATTTTACAAAATGGCGCCTAGATGACGTCATCAGTCAAGGTCAGGGTTCAAAACCTTATTTTGCTTTGTCCATATGCCTATATATATGTGTGCCAAATTTCAAGGCACTTGATTGAGCCATTTTCAAGTTATCTTGGTAACAAAAAAGTGATTGGAAATAAGAAAAATAAAGAATAATAATAATAAATAAATAAATAAAGGCAATTCTAACGAAATTATGAGGTGGTCTGTATGATGTACAGCCCACCTAATAAAGGCAATTCTAACGAAATTATGAGGTGGTCTGTATGATGTACAGCCCACCTAATAATAATAATAAACTAGAATTGTAATACTTGTTTAGAACAAGTATAGGTGGGCTGGTCGAACTAAAATTAAAGACATAATCAAGGGCTCATTTGAGATAGCTTATTGTCTCAGCTACAACATACTCGAAGTTCAGCGTAAACGAAGCTAAAACGAAGAAGATATTGGTCGCGAAAGACGGGAATGTAGAATCCAGTTTTGAAAAAAAGTCATGTCCCATAGAGAATACACGCAAAATGTTAAAAAATGACATGCCTCCTTAAATCGCAAAAATACGCCATGATGCCTTTGTCAAAATGAAAAATCGTGATCATCACATTTGTAGAGAATTGTCTCAGCTAGAACATATCAAAATTTGGAAGAAAATCGATCAACATTTACAGAGATACAATCAATTTTCCAAAAATATGCTGACGTCATAATATGCAAATTGAAATTTTGGGTTCGGAGGCCATTATGATGACGCCATGAGTTAATTGAGGGTCAAATGAGACATGAAATCATATCTCCGACTCATAATCTATCCAAATATGAAAAAAAACTTGGGAGTTCCCATCCATTCTGAAGAGTTACAATGAATTTTGTATAGGCATGTTTTTGCCCATATATGCTATGTATTACAAGAGCTCGCGCGCACGGACATGTTTCTTGAACGGAAGCTCATTGCGTTTTTACTAGTCAGAAAAAGGTGAACAAGGTATCAAAATGCTTGGAAAGATGGGCTAAATATGATAACAGAGAAAATCCGGCGATTCTATGTTGCAAAATGCCAGTACGCGCGAAAACGCGCGCGCATGCGCGTGTGCGCGTTTTTTCGTAAAATGCTTAAAATGGCCTAAAACGTATCCAAAATGAATTTGCGACGATTTTGAACATTTTAAAATTTTGCGCGCGCGCTGACGCGCGCACGTACGCATGCGCGCGCGTTTTTTGACCTGAAATTGACCGGACGGATATTGACCTTGATCATGATAAATATGAATGAGAAACAACTTTTCGTTATGAAGATATGATCATGAGAAGATATTCAGAAAATTTTACAAAATGGCGCCTAGATGACGTCATCAGTCAAGGTCAGGGTTCAAAACCTTATTTTGCTTTGTCCATATGCCTATATATATGTGTGCCAAATTTCAAGGCACTTGATTGAGCCATTTTCAAGTTATCTTGCACACAAAAAAGTGATTGGAAATAAGAAAAATAAAGAATAATAATAATAATAACTAGAATTGTAATACTTGTTTAGAACAAGTATAGGTGGGCTGGTCGAACTAAAATTAAAGACATAATCAAGGGCTCATTTGAGATAGCTTATTGTCTCAGCTACAACATACTCGAAGTTCAGCGTAAACGAAGCTAAAACGAAGAAGATATTGGTCGCGAAAGACGGGAATGTAGAATCCAGTTTTGAAAAAAAGTCATGTCCCATAGAGAATACACGCAAAATGTTAAAAAATGACATGCCTCCTTAAATCGCAAAAATACGCCATGATGCCTTTGTCAAAATGAAAAATCGTGATTAAAACATTTGTAGAGAATTGTCTCAGCTAGAACATATCAAAATTTGGAAGAAAATCGATCAACATTTACAGAGATACAATCAATTTTCCAAAAATATGCTGACGTCATAATATGCAAATTGAAATTTTGAGTTCGGAGGCCATTATGATGACGCCATGAGTTAATTGAGGGTCAAATGAGACATGAAATCATATCTCCGACTCATAATCTATCCAAATATGAAAAAAAACTTGGGAGTTCCCATCCATTCTGAAGAGTTACAATGAATTTTGTATAGGCATGTTTTTGCCCATATATGCTATGTATTACAAGAGCTCGCGCGCACGGACATGTTTCTTGAACGGAAGCTCATTGCGTTTTTACTAGTCAGAAAAAGGTGAACAAGGTATCAAAATGCTTGGAAAGATGGGCTAAATATGATAACAGAGAAAATTCGGCGATTCTATGTTGCAAAATGGAAGTACGCGCGAAAACGCGCGCGCATGCGCGTGTGCGCGTTTTTTCGTAAAATGCTTAAAATGGCCTAAAACGTATCCAAAATGAATTTGCGACGATTTTGAACATTTTAAAATTTTGCGCGCGCGCTGACGCGCGCACGTACGCATGCGCGCGCGTTTTTTGACCTGAAATTGACCGGACGGATATTGACCTTGATCATGATAAATATGAATGAGAAACAACTTTTCGTTATGAAGATATGATCATGAGAAGATATTCAGAAAATTTTACAAAATGGCGCCTAGATGACGTCATCAGTCAAGGTCAGGGTTCAAAACCTTATTTTGCTTTGTCCATATGCCTATATATATGTGTGCCAAATTTCAAGGCACTTGATTGAGCCATTTTCAAGTTATCGTGGTAACAAAAAAGTGATTGGAAATAAGAAAAATAAAGAATAAAGGCAATTCTAACGAAATTATGAGGTGGTCTGTATGATGTACAGCCCACCTAATAATAAACTAGAATTGTAATACTTGTTTAGAACAAGTATAGGTGGGCTGGTCGAACTAAAATTAAAGACATAATCAAGGGCTCATTTGAGATAGCTTATTGTCTCAGCTACAACATACTCGAAGTTCAGCGTAAACGAAGCTAAAACGAAGAAGATATTGGTCGCGAAAGACGGGAATGTAGAATCCAGTTTTGAAAAAAAGTCATGTCCCATAGAGAATACACGCAAAATGTGAAAAAATGACATACCTCCTTAAATCGCAAAAATACGCCATGATGCCTTTGTCAAAATGAAAAATCGTGATCATCACATTTGTAGAGAATTGTCTCAGATAGAACATATAAAAATTTGGAAGAAAATCGATCAATATTTACAGAGATACAATAATTTTTCCAAAAATATGCTGACGTCATAATATGCAAATTGAAATTTTGAGTTCGGAGGCCATTATGATGACGCCATGAGTTAATTGAGGGTCAAATGAGACATGAAATCATATCTCCGACTCATAATCTATCCAAATATGAAAAAAAAATTGGGAGTTCCCATCCATTCTGAAGAGTTACAATGAATTTTGTATAGGCATGTTTTTGCCCATATATGCTATGTATTACAAGAGCTCGCGCGCACGGACATATTTCTTGAACGGAAGCTCATTGCGTTTTTACTAGTCAGAAAAAGGTGAACAAGGTATCAAAATGCTTGGAAAGATGGGCTAAATATGATAACAGAGAAAATTCGGCGATTCTATGTTGCAAAATGCCAGTACGCGCGAAAACGCGCGCGCATGCGCGTGTGCGCGTTTTTTCGTAAAATGCTTAAAATGGCCTAAAACGTATCCAAAATGAATTTGCGACGATTTTGAACATTTTAAAATTTTGCGCGCGCGCTGACGCGCGCACGTACGCATGCGCGCGCGTTTTTTGACCTGAAATTGACCGGACGGATATTGACCTTGATCATGATAAATATGAATGAGAAACAACTTTTCGTTATGAAGATATGATCATGAGAAGATATTCAGAAAATTTTACAAAATGGCGCCTAGATGACGTCATCAGTCAAGGTCAGGGTTCAAAACCTTATTTTGCTTTGTCCATATGCCTATATATATGTGTGCCAAATTTCAAGGCACTTGATTGAGCCATTTTCAAGTTATCTTGCACACAAAAAAGTGATTGGAAATAAGAAAAATAAAGAATAATAATAATAATAATAATAAATAAATAAATAAAGGCAATTCTAACGAAATTATGAGGTGGTCTGTATGATGTACAGCCCACCTAATAAACTAGAATTGTAATACTTGTTTAGAACAAGTATAGGTGGGCTGGTCGAACTAAAATTAAAGACATAATCAAGGGCTCATTTGAGATAGCTTATTGTCTCAGCTACAACATACTCGAAGTTCAGCGTAAACGAAGCTAAAACGAAGAAGATATTGGTCGCGAAAGACGGGAATGTAGAATCCAGTTTTGAAAAAAAGTCATGTCCCATAGAGAATACACGCAAAATGTGAAAAAATGACATACCTCCTTAAATCGCAAAAATACGCCATGATGCCTTTGTCAAAATGAAAAATCGTGATCATCACATTTGTAGAGAATTGTCTCAGATAGAACATATCAAAATTTGGAAGAAAATCGATCAATATTTACAGAGATACAATAAATTTTCCAAAAATATGCTGACGTCATAATATGCAAATTGAAATTTTGAGTTCGGAGGCCATTATGATGACGCCATGAGTTAATTGAGGGTCAAATGAGACGTGAAATCATATCTCCGACTCATAATCTATCCAAATATGAAAAAAAACTTGGGAGTTCCCATCCATTCTGAAGAGTTACAATGAATTTTGTATAGGCATGTTTTTGCCCATATATGCTATGTATTACAAGAGCTCGCGCGCACGGACATGTTTCTTGAACGGAAGCTCATTGCGTTTTTACTAGTCAGAAAAAGGTGAACAAGGTATCAAAATGCTTGGAAAGATGGGCTAAATATGATAACAGAGAAAATTCGGCGATTCTATGTTGCAAAATGCCAGTACGCGCGAAAACGCGCGCGCATGCGCGTGTGCGCGTTTTTTTCGTAAAATGCTTAAAATGGCCTAAAACGTATCCAAAATGAATTTGCGACGATTTTGAACATTTTAAAATTTTGCGCGCGCGCTGACGCGCGCACGTACGCATGCGCGCGCGTTTTTTGACCTGAAATTGACCGGACGGATATTGACCTTGATCATGATAAATATGAATGAGAAACAACTTTTCGTTATGAAGATATGATCATGAGAAGATATTCAGAAAATTTTACAAAATGGCGCCTAGATGACGTCATCAGTCAAGGTCAGGGTTCAAAACCTTATTTTGCTTTGTCCATATGCCTATATATATGTGTGCCAAATTTCAAGGCACTTGATTGAGCCATTTTCAAGTTATCTTGCTAACAAAAAAGTGATTGGAAATAAGAAAAATAAAGAATAATAATAACTAGAATTGTAATACTTGTTTAGAACAAGTATAGGTGGGCTGGTCGAACTAAAATTAAAGACATAATCAAGGGCTCATTTGAGATAGCTTATTGTCTCAGCTACAACATACTCGAAGTTCAGCGTAAACGAAGCTAAAACGAAGAAGATATTGGTCGCGAAAGACGGGAATGTAGAATCCAGTTTTGAAAAAAAGTCATGTCCCATAGAGAATACACGCAAAATGTTAAAAAATGACATGCCTCCTTAAATCGCAAAAATACGCCATGATGCCTTTGTCAAAATGAAAAATCGTGGTTATTACATTTGTAGAAAATTGTCTGAGCTAGAACATATCAAAATTTGGAAGAAAATCGATCAACATTTACAGAGATACAATCAATTTTCCAAAAATATGCTGACGTCATAATATGCTAATTGAAATTTTGAGTTGGAAGGCCGTTATGATGACGCCATGAGTTAATTGAGGGTCAAATGAGACATGAAATCATATCTCCGACTCATAATCTATCCAAATATGAAAAAAAACTTGGGAGTTCCCATCCATTCTGAAGAGTTACAATGAATTTTGTATAGGCATGTTTTTGCCCATATATGCTATGTATTACAAGAGCTCGCGCGCACGGACATGTTTCTTGAACGGAAGCTCATTGCGTTTTTACTAGTCAGAAAAAGGTGAACAAGGTATCAAAATGCTTGGAAAGATGGGCTAAATATGATAACAGGGAAAATTCGGCGATTCTATGTTGCAAAATGCCAGTACGCGCGAAAACGCGCGCGCATGCGCGTGTGCGCGTTTTTTTGTAAAATGCTTAAAATGGCCTAAAACGTATCCAAAATGAATTTGCGACGATTTTGAACATTTTAAAATTTTGCGCGCGCGCTGACGCGCGCACGTACGCATGCGCGCGCGTTTTTTGACCTGAAATTGACCGGACGGATATTGACCTTGATCATGATAAATATGAATGAGAAACAACTTTTCGTTATGAAGATATGATCATGAGAAGATATTCAGAAAATTTTACAAAATGGCGCCTAGATGACGTCATCAGTCAAGGTCAGGGTTCAAAACCTTATTTTGCTTTGTCCATATGCCTATATATATGTGTGCCAAATTTCAAGGCACTTGATTGAGCCATTTTCAAGTTATCTTGCTAACAAAAAAGTGATTGGAAATAAGAAAAATAAATAATAACTAGAATTGTAATACTTGTTTAGAACAAGTATAGGTGGGCTGGTCGAACTAAAATTAAAGACATAATCAAGGGCTCATTTGAGATAGCTTATTGTCTCAGCTACAACATACTCGAAGTTCAGCGTAAACGAAGCTAAAACGAAGAAGATATTGGTCGCGAAAGACGGGAATGTAGAATCCAGTTTTGAAAAAAAGTCATGTCCCATAGAGAATACACGCAAAATGTGAAAAAATGACATGCCTCCTTAAATCGCAAAAATACGCCATGATGCCTTTGTCAAAATGAAAAATCGTGATCATCACATTTGTAGAGAATTGTCTCAGCTAGAACATATCAAAATTTGGAAGAAAATCGATCAACATTTACAGAGATACAATCAATTTTCCAAAAATATGCTGACGTCATAATATGCAAATTGAAATTTTGAGTTCGGAGGCCATTATGATGACGCCATGAGTTAATTGAGGGTCAAATGAGACATGAAATCATATCTCCGACTCATAATCTATCCAAATATGAAAAAAAAACTTGGGAGTTCCCATCCATTCTGAAGAGTTACAATGAATTTTGTATAGGCATGTTTTTGCCCATATATGCTATGTATTACAAGAGCTCGCGCGCACGGACATGTTTCTTGAACGGAAGCTCATTGCGTTTTTACTAGTCAGAAAAAGGTGAACAAGGTATCAAAATGCTTGGAAAGATGGGCTAAATATGATAACAGAGAAAATTCGGCGATTCTATGTTGCAAAATGCCAGTACGCGCGAAAACGCGCGCGCATGCGCGTGTGCGCGTTTTTTCGTAAAATGCTTAAAATGGCCTAAAACGTATCCAAAATGAATTTGCGACGATTTTGAACATTTTAAAATTTTGCGCGCGCGCTGACGCGCGCACGTACGCATGCGCGCGCGTTTTTTGACCTGAAATTGACCGGACGGATATTGACCTTGATCATGATAAATATGAATGAGAAACAACTTTTCGTTATGAAGATATGATCATGAGAAGATATTCAGAAAATTTTACAAAATGGCGCCTAGATGACGTCATCAGTCAAGGTCAGGGTTCAAAACCTTATTTTGCTTTGTCCATATGCCTATATATATGTGTGCCAAATTTCAAGGCACTTGATTGAGCCATTTTCAAGTTATCTTGCTAACAAAAAAGTGATTGGAAATAAGAAAAATAAAGAATAATAACTAGAATTGTAATACTTGTTTAGAACAAGTATAGGTGGGCTGGTCGAACTAAAATTAAAGACATAATCAAGGGGAATCAAGGGCTCATTTGAGATAGCTTATTGTCTCAGCTACAACATACTCGAAGTTCAGCGTAAACGAAGCTAAAACGAAGAAGATATTGGTCGCGAAAGACGGGAATGTAGAATCCAGTTTTGAAAAAAAAGTCATGTCCCATAGAGAATACACGCAAAATGTTAAAAAATGACATGCCTCCTTAAATCGCAAAAATACGCCATGATGCCTTTGTCAAAATGAAAAATCGTGGTTATTACATTTGTAGAAAATTGTCTGAGCTAGAACATATCAAAATTTGGAAGAAAATCGATCAACATTTACAGAGATACAATCAATTTTCCAAAAATATGCTGACGTCATAATATGCAAATTGAAATTTTGAGTTCGGAGGCCATTATGATGACGCCATGAGTTAATTGAGGGTCAAATGAGACATGAAATCATATCTCCGACTCATAATCTATCCAAATATGAAAAAAAACTTGGGAGTTCCCATCCATTCTGAAGAGTTACAATGAATTTTGTATAGGCATGTTTTTGCCCATAAAGGGTTAGATGATATATAGTTGTTGTTTTTAATTTTAGAAACATTTTTTTCTTTTATGTATCAACGTGTGTGTGTGTGTGTGCATGTGGCATGACAAAATTGTTGGTGTGAAACTATAAGTACATTGTTTTTATTTTTTTAAATTTTTTACTCAATAAATGTCACAAACCATACAGTATTTGAGTATATAATAAATCAAATGTATTTTTAAAGTACCAAAATACTGGCATGTGTGTTCGTAATAGAATAAGTTTACAGAGTACATGTAAGTTTGTGAATAAGACTACATATTTGATATTGGTTGTTATAACAGAGAGGGGTATAAAGGGAATCTCAGTAAAGCTAGGCTTGTTGTGCATGCGAGCTCCCAGTATAAATTAAGAATACATACCAACGATCCCTATAAATTGCATTACTGATTAGTTAATTATATCATTACAAATATTTATTTGCAATTTTTTAATGGTTAACAACTTATTTGTTTATACAACTGAAGCTATGGCGTATAATACAATACTGAATGAACTATTTCCAACATAACAACAACAACGTTCATCAATGAAGATCCTGCACATGTCCGCTACCAGACAGACCAAAGGCCACAGTACATTTGGCCTGCCATACACCTAGGTCATGACGTCTCTAGCTATTACACTTGTTCAACAGGCCTTTGAAAACTAGAAATCTACAGCGAAGCCGTGGAGATAAGCTCTCGAATTGCTGTTAACCGATACCTTACCGACAGTGGTGTTAGATCTTTATCATATATTTGGTAAGTTTTTATTTTGTAACAATTATTTTAATGGAAAGCGCAACTGTCCGAAGCCTGTTACTTCGTAATAGTAAGGACTTGTAGTCTTGTTCGATATGTTGTGGGTGAACTACGACTGTACATGTGATGACTGGCATGTAAAGTCTATGGAGTACGATGTATGGCGCTACTGTGCATTCGTACTCCTTTTTAATTTTTGTCGTACCTATTTTTTCTTCTTTTTTTCAACGCTTTATTTGTCTTTAAACTCAACTGAATTAGTTCGTATTACTCACTGCAGTTTGTTTTATCCCTCGATGGTCTGTTGAAATATTTTGGTCAACATTTAAGCCCCTTTTTTGAGACTTTAATCAATGTCTTTGAAAGTGTCGCGGCACCAGCCTCGCGAGTTCGCGGTCACAACAATTGAAATAGCGGAACTTCACGAGCAGCCATGCCGTTACCGTGCGACCGCCCTGATCCGCCAGACAGATTTTTTAAAGCCTTATTTCTCGCGATATTGATTTTCGAACTCCAAAATAACTGTACACATGGAAGAAGCAAACTATTGTCATTTACCATTCAAGTCTATATAGAATTACGTTGATTAAGTCAAAATCTAGGCCCGATTTTGTTCCGAAAATAGAGCTGGCGGATCAACATGAGTACTTTGTGTAGTAAGTATCGCCAAGTCGCAGTCGGCTACGCTAGTCTATCAAAACAGGTCTAGAACGAACAAAATATCAACATATATCATCGCAAATGATTATCAAATTGTACTCACGGTACTTGATATGTGTTATTTTCCGTCATATACATCCACAAACACACGATTGTTCCATAAAAAGCGATTTTAGGAAGGCTTCCGAATCAACCAAAATATTTTGTGACGGAAATCAACACGAAGTTGCAACGCAGCCAAAACTAAGTCTCACTTTAAATGGCCGTTTCATCAAATATATCCAATGTACTAGCAAATCCTCCAGTCAACTTGAATACTGAAAATTTCTCCGTAATTTGATATGAATCATTCCCTGAAAATTTGAATCAAATACTAATTTTGGCCATAAAACCAATTGAAAACCTCAACGAACGAGCGTCGCCTGAAAATGTTGCACAAATCCATATATGTAACCCACTGGTACGTGCAGTAAAAGAATTATCACTTGGTTCACAACATGGCCACACAAGTGACGCCACTCAACTCCGTTTGTATTAGTGCTGTAACTGACCTTGATGATCGGATCGTTTGATCGGATCGGCAAAATTTTATCGATCTTCGAAATCGGATCGATGATCGGGATCGGATGATCGGCTATAAAAAAAAAAAAAAAAAAAAAAAAAAGAAGTTTTTTTTTTCTTTGGAAAATGATCCCCAAAAAACACAATTTGGGAATATAAATGAATACCAAAGCAACATATATCCATATTAATAAGCCCAAGGTAATCTTGTACGGGTATGCTTTCATTTCAAACTGATTACCTCTTCTTTTACAAAATTACTCACGCCGATTTTGAGCTTAGTCCCATGTGATTAATTTGGCGTAACCTTTCATAAACACATGGGACTAAGCTCAAAATCGGCGCGAATAATTTTGTAAAAGGAGAGGTAATCAGTTTTAAATGAAAGCATACCCATACAAGATTACCTTGGGCTTATTAATATGGATATATGTTGCTTTGGTATTCATTTATATTCCCAAAATATGTTTTTTGGGATCATTTTCCAAAGAAAAAAAAACGGATTTTTTTTTTTTTTTTTTTTTTTTTTTTTTTTTTTGCCGATCCGATCTTCCGATTTTTTCTGCATGATCGGAAATCGGCAAAAACGGTCCGATCATGTATGATCGGATCGTGATCGGCATGCCGATCCGATGATCGGTTACAGCACTAGTTTGTATTAAGTTGAATGAAGCCAGGACGCATCTATATTATTCATATTGTTGGTCAAGATCGCGTGTTTAGTATGCGCGATAAAAAACGATGAAAATAACCACCAATCAGGTTGGAGGACATCGCGTATATTAGCGCGTTAGTAGCGCCCCGACGCATGTAACTGCGCAATAACAAAGGCCAGCGCGCGCAGGGTAATTTTACTTTCTCTTTTTTTATGTGTATAATGTATTACACATGTTATAGCTATAGCACTATTACGCGAGCGTATGCATTATGTATTATGGGACGCGCAGACTACCGATATACTCATGGAGTTAAGCCAGTGCAGAAAGACCTATTAATTAGTAAGTTTCGATTGTGTTTATATGTATTTAAAATGATATTTGATGATGTCATCTGTAGAACTAGACGTAGCAAATTCTACAGATTGACACTGTAAAGTTGTCATTGCCACAGTCGTAACTTATTTAGAACAATTTCATTTCGCCCGAAAGTTGTAATTTGTGCCTTTCCTTGATCAATTTTACGTGCAATGTCTATGGGCAGTGGGATTATGCGGTGACTTTTTTAACGTCGCATTTTGTCTGGGCATGTACCGCCACCCTTTTTTCTTCGTACTGACACACACGCCAGTCGGGCGAATAGTTGTTACTGAATAAGTAACTTTTAAACTTCACATTTTCCAAGTGGCTTTAAAATCCGAACTGGCTATTACGCACGATAGCAAAGAATCGAAAGCTTGTTTGGCAGTTTCTGCCCCGTTGCCCCAAACGTAAAATTCTCCTTGTTGTCCTGCGCAATGCAGACCATATTCGGTAGCGCATTGCGCAGTAGGATCGTCTTTAAAATACCGACCAAACACACAGTTTGAAAGCCAATGTTCTCAAGTTGTGTACGATTATCGTGTGTTCTTTGAGAGTATTTTTTTTAATTGAGTAGTTTGAAGGACCCGAGGTTGAAAATTGTCCTCGTAATCGCGGTGGCGAAATTATGCGGCCGCACGGTAGCTACCCGTGTCTTGTACGCGCGCGCCGTATTGGTTACATCCATAGCCGCGAAGCTGGTGCCGCGACGCTCTCAAAGACATCGATTAAAGACAAATAAGTGTTGAAAAAAAAGACGAAAAAATAGGTACGAAGAAAATTAAAAAGGAGTACAAAAGCACAGTAGCGGCCGCGGTATGACCGGGTACTAGTCGTCTAGACTATATAAATTATGGTCTACGGTGTTGTTGTGCGAACTCTGCTCAAAGGTACTCGTCTGAGCTGCAAAAACAGTAAATTTTGCAGGTTCTGGGTTAGAGTTAGTGTTGGTTAAGGTTAGGGTATAATGTCATGTGCTGTTTTTTGCAGCTACTGTATGCAGCTAGGTGTGGGCCGAGTTTGCTCGGATTCTAGGTTGTATGTGTGGTGACTACATATGGTAAAAGATGAAACATTTTAGAAATATGCTTAGAACGGTGCATTTTTACAGAATGTAATTATTTGGGTATTTGCTGTGATACAAGGCATAATAAGAAACTTAGATGACAAACAGCTTATAATTATATAACTCTTATCAAATGCAGAATACCCTACCACGGTTTTACGCACCCCTGGACATGGGAGCACAGAATTAGAACTCTGTTAGTCAAATATTAGAAATAGAAAATTAGAAGCCAACTACCTACGACCACTACCAATAGCAGTCTAGTTTTATGCTTCCTTTACGCAGTAGCCGGTGGCATTATGTTTTCGGGTTGTCCCCATTTATACATACGTACGTCACGTTCTCGTGTCAGTGCTCATTATGTATGCAAAAACAGCTTGTGATCGCGTTATCTCAGGAAACAATTGATGGATTCCTGCGAAACTTAGGTCATATTTGTATCTTGCAGAGCCAATGAGTTGATTAAATTTGGGGTCATGGGGCTCATTATATATATGCAAAAATAGCCTGTGATTTCATTAACATTAGAAGTGATGGATGAATTACCATCAAACTCAAACATGTGTGTATCTTGCAAAGCCAATGAACTGATTAGATTTTAGATTCATGTAGTCAAAGATTGGAGGGTCATACATGTATATAAAAAATAGTTTTTAACCCGATCACTACGGGGACCGAGAATTCTCGGTCCCCGTTGCGCCTACTCATATACGGGAACCGAGATTTCTCGGTTCCGAGCAAGGGCTATATTAATTGCATAAACATACATGTATGCATCTTGTAAGTACAATATAATTTAGCTGAATACAAAGATTGAACCCTTGGCTACATGTATATCAAGTTTCCCCGACTCTAGTTGCGTGATTATTGTTTTATTATAATTTTATCATGGTAATACACAAGTCTAATTTCAGGATATTCGTATACAAGCCCATACAAGCCAGAATCATAGTTTTCGCATAGAATTTCACTTCGCTGACCCTATACTATGCATATCGATCGCCTCTATTGTGTGAACTACTTGACCAGCGAACTCACGCTAGGTTGAATAGAAGCGAATACAATGCCATGGTCAACCAGATATCGATCGGTTCTTTTGTGCGCGCCCAGTGGGGTAACTCGACCGGTCCGTAAAATAATCTCGTATATAGCTATTGAAGCAGTATATATATTGCCGTGGTAAAAGGGTTAATCACGATATTCTGATGGTTTTGTGTTAAACTTCAATAGGTTTGTGAAATTGCTCTTTGGCGGAGGCATCTTTTTTCGACCGACGCAGTCGAAGTTTCATCTAGATTTTTGTATTTTTAGTGAAGATATTCCACTATTATAAGCACGCGGCTGAAAAAACAGCAGAATCTTTATAAATAACAGGAGAAATTGAGAATACTAACTATTGAATGTGGTGCCCCATAATCATGCTTTTAAGTACCTACCACATGACGCAGCGTCGGAAATACACGGGGGCGACGGGCGATTTCGCCCCCGTGAGTCTCAAAATAGCCCCCTAAAATCCTAAAAATCCTACTTCAAGGGGCGACCATCTCGCCAAAAGTCGCCCCCGCTAGCACCACCGTTCATCACCAGTCATCACCGCCTGGTGTCCCCCGTAACATCTCTGCTCAACTGCCAGAGAAATGTTAATCCCGGGCAAAGTTTGTATGTTGGCTATTTTCAAGCAATCTCCTTGTTCTTTCTCTCTCTGTGATCTCTCTTTCCATCTCTCTCTTTAATCACTTTGTAGACAATATAAAATGATGGCTAGAAACAAGCCCACATAAAGCCACACCGCAGTCTGTGTACTGTGTTGTGCCCATTAATTGCATGCATGCAATACAAATGCAATGCAATGCACATTCATGCAGGCAGCTATAGTAAAAATCACATGCGAATCGGCGGACAGCTGTCATGAAATACGATCCAAAATCGTATTTGTGCAGGAGAAATGGGCACAAAAGTAAGAAATATTAGGGATATACTTATTTTAAGATGGTTTATAACTGTTTATTTCGTCAATGCATTATTTCTGGTACATTTCTCATAACGAAATGTTCGGTATTTTCTAGCACTGCCTGCAGGCATATACCCGTCAGCATAGTTTATCATGCCTGGAGTTGTGGGGGAAATGCAGGTTGTGTACTGGTGGTGATTTACTACAACAATGATTTTAAAATTACAATACTTTTGTGGTTGTAACTTTGATTTTAGTGGTCTAAATTAGTTTTGATCGCTAACTTGGAAAAACATAGCCCCAACCCTTACCCTAGCGCTTATTTCGGTGGTTCCCTATATTATTTTTGTTGATGTTTATTGCGTTTTATTGCGTTTT
The DNA here is from genome assembly GCA_037951105.1 of Echinarachnius parma. Classification (NCBI taxonomy): domain Eukaryota; kingdom Metazoa; phylum Echinodermata; class Echinoidea; order Clypeasteroida; family Echinarachniidae; genus Echinarachnius; species Echinarachnius parma. The sequence continues at coordinate 128,342 of JBAMJV010007583.1, forward strand.
TAAATTTGATTTTAAAGTTTTATTTCTCAGCGTAGCCGTAGGCCTTGTTGGGCATATTTAGATCAAAGTCAAACTCGAAGTCAGAAATTCATCAGTTCTTAGACTTTTCTGGTTATTTTATCGTTGGAGACTGTAATTTGTTTGTCTGTTTAGTGCAAAGTACCCTTCCCTTTCCCCCCTTTACCCATTTCCTTTTCTGAAAATGATGTTGATACCGTTCTCGGTCCTCGTCCATTTTTACTTTCTTTTAATTTAGTATTCCACTAACGGTTTTTGTTTAATACAAATTCTGATGAAGAAACTTATGAATAAAAAAGACGCACACATACACATGCAGGATTTTTCCTCATATATTTAATGAACTCTTCAAATGAAACAAAGCAAAATGAAAAGACAATAGACAATAACGTACACGCAAATCAACATTTCAAAACATAAATTATAATAATAATGATTTACATTCAAAATTTCAGTTGACCTAGTCCAGCACAAAATTCCTGAAGTGTAAATATTTGTTGACCTTTGTATGTTATGTTTGTTTTGTTTTGCCTTGTTTTGATGGACTTCGAAAATTTGAAGAAAAAAAATGATATTTTAAAAGTAGCCCCCTTTTTTGAAAAATAGCCCCCAATTTTCAAAAAGTAGCCCCTTGATTTTTTGAGGCCATTGAAAAAGTAGCCCCCAAGAAAAAAAAAGTAATTCCTACGTTGACATGACGGCAATATTCTGTTCTGTAATTTTGTGCTGATTCACAGCTCCAAATCATGTAAATAATCTGTAGATATTGCCGCTGGGTTTCTTCCGTTCTGTCTAGTCAGGCGTTTTGACGGATTTGTGTTAACGATTTAACATGAAGGTTTAGTGTGTTTGTGCGCACGCGTGGCGACCAAAATATAACACAATGATGACTGGCTTGTTTGGCAGACTCATGTTTTGTATTTTTAAGGAATATTTTTTATCATGGGTAATTTGAAAAGATTGTCTTTACTTGCTATTTAGTAGGTGTCATCATTTGTCACTAAAGAACCAGTTTTGCACTTTTGAGTGATCTGAGTCAAGTTTTGTACAGTGGTGTTTGAAATGTTGTGGATCAGTAGAGGTCATTTTGGCCATTAAAAAAGATACACATGTTTAGTTTCCTGCCCGCTTCCCTTTTGGAGGCCACCTCCCTCTTTCTTTTTAAAGATCAAATACATGAAGATCTTTGTTACAATGAATCACTATCTGTTTTTGAAAATATGAAAAATCAGGCGGTCATCTTGTAAAAAAGCCGGACTGTCACAGAAAATTTTCAGAGCCTCCATTTTGAGCGGCTGTTTTGAAGGGGGAAAAAGGGCCCCTGATCACATGCTGAGTGTGCAGCATTTTTTATGTAGGCATAACCAAGACCGCTCTCATGAGATGCTTTTATGGACTCAGATCTACCGTCAGCACGTGCATACTTTTTACTCCAATTGGCCATCATTTTAATTTTTCCAACCGATCTTTGACATAATTCTATAGGTCCCAGAATTTTCGGTGGCTGTATTGATTTACTACTTTGCAGCAGGGTTGTAATTTGTGTGTGGGAAAGCTGTCATTACAGGAGATTTGGATTTAATACATATTCTTGTTTCTCCCGTTTGTTTTCAGATCTTCCCCTGCTCTGACAACGTGCTGTCAAGTTTGTAAGGCGAGCTATCTGGCTGACGCCTTTGTTCCATGCAGTATACAAACAGCCAGGAATCAGCTGCACCGTCGCTCATTCTTCCAGTAGGTTGGGTGTGAAAAGGTTTTTTTATGCCTCTAATGTTGCCAGGGGGTGTTTCATTAAGCTTTTCGTAAAGTTACGCAAGACTTTACGAACATCTTGTATATAAGTGCCAGATAGGATGCCCAAAGTTTTTTTCTGATATTTTCAATAACCTCAATTAAATTATGGCAAAAAAATACTTTGCACTAAAAATGTTTGTCAATGGACCTATAGTAAGAACAGAGCCATTTTAATAATGGCTCTGAGTAGAGCATTCCAGCCATTTTTAAATCTTGTTTTGTATTATATTTGTAAATTGTTATCTTGTATGTATTTGAATTTTTTTACGGAAAATAAAACCAAACCAAACCAAACCAAAAATGTTCATCTACATCTGCACAGTTGTACTTTTATACTTAATAATGATTGAGCATCCCATTTGGGTTTTCATATACACACCGTTCGTAAAGTCATGTGTATCTTTATGAACAGCATTATGAAACACCCCCCAAGGGCGATATGTTCTCAGTATGTATGTACCGTAAATCTCCGTGTATAAGGCGCACCCGTGTATAAGGCGCACCCCCAACTTTTAGAGACACCATATATTTTTTTACGACACCCTGTAGTGCTGTTGGAATACTTACATCGCTGGTCTAGGGCATATCAAGGGCTTAATGTCAATTGTTGCTTTCATCATCATATACACTTTTTCACATACAAAATAGTGGTTAGTACAAAAATTGCACACATTGAGCAATAACACTGGTGCTCATGAATATTCATATTCCTGAATATTCAAGCACTTTACTCATTTAATATAGTGCAATTTTCTACCTTAACTAAATTTAACTATTTAACCATTTTCAATTGTGAGCAAAATTTATAACCACTGGCTAGATAATTGCATATATAATGAGTACTGCTGCTCAAGAATGTATGAATATTCATTAGCAGCTGGAATTTGCTCAATAAAATTGCAACTTTACAGATCTATAACCAACCTTTTTATTGTGAGATAAAGGTATATGTTGCTGAATGCTACAACAGACAGCAAGCTCTTGTCATGCCATGAGCCAGTGTAATATGCATTGAACATGACTAGAGGGTTTTTTTTTTTTTTTTGCTGTACCTGTGTATAAGGCGCACCCCCGACTTTGAAATTTTTTCCGACGGAAAAAAGTGCGCCTTATACACGGAGATTTACGGTATGTATGGGATGGCAAAGGTAACATGGTTCAATATTGTTGGAAAATAGCTTGTGATCACGTTATCTCATGAACTAATTGACTGATTCCCATTGTCCTGATTTGGGGGTATTTAGGGAAAAGTTCAAGATCTCAGTTGTTTGTATGCCCCGCTCCTCCACTCAGTGTTAGGCTACGCTCACCCCTGCAAGTCAAGGGGCTTATTGTATAAGCCCCTTGCACCTGTATGCACTATTTCCAGTAGGTGAATTATCAGTACTGATGGGCTAGACTAGTAAGTTATCAAAATGCAGATAAGGTGTGATATTTATCACCACAATGATTCTTTATTGCAATAAATATTTAAAAAGGAGTCATACCTCTTAGTAGAAAGTTAAAATCCAGAGTTGAAATCCTCCAACAAAATAAGAAAAATGACAACAGCTTCCTGTCTAAAACTGCATGCCCACACTGCATGCTGGCTATACTTGCACTGTCAGCTCAGTATAACACAGGGGCCTATTGGGAGACATCAATAGCGCCATCTCTTGACCAGTAGAGATTATTGTGCTCAGCATATGTATGAGCTGACTGCACACAAATTTTTTATGTGAACACTTGGACTTGGATTAGTACAGAAATAACCTGAATTTTCTGAGAAAAGTGGACAAAAACTCAAAATTAGACCATCTTTGGATAAAGTAATTATTCAGTTGTGGATTTACATCTATGAAGGTGTGTTTAGATTGCAGATTTATCTTGTTTGTATTTCTTTATTTTTGACTGTCTCCATATGCAACACATGCATACTGTAGCTATATACAAAATAGGCTATACCTGGGCTACGCATATATGCATGTTCCCAGCAATCCTAACTTTTGAGCAAAAGTCCCTTGTGCAAAGACAGTAAGGGTAGACCTTTTTCTTTTGTTAGGAGCTGGAGATTTTGCGAACACTCATGGTATTCCTCCGTTCATGAAGTGGGGGGGGGGGGGGGGGGCATGATGTATGCATGAATAGCTCAAAATTGTGATATGAGATGTAGTTGGCAGATTACTATCAAAATGGAGTTGGCAAATTTGTTTAGTGCTTGTCATATTAATCGCATAAATTCATGAATATTTCTGCTGTTTTTGATCCGGTATTTTTAAAATTGTTTATTCTGTCTTTTGAATATGTGCCTTTTTACAAATATAACAAATTTTCTTGGTAAACATCATATACTCATTGATGAACAGTTTGGATTTAGACCAAAATACTCAACCTCCCTTGGCGTTCTTAGTCTTACACATTATATTTCTCAACATCTTGAAAACGGTCACTATTGTATTAGTTTATTTATGGACCTGTCCAAGGCGTTCGATACCATCGACCACCACATCCTGTTGAAAAAATTACAATCCTGCAGAATTCGCGGACTACCCCTAAAATGGTTCGAGAATTATCTAACGAACAGAAAGCAGTATGTGGTGGTCGATGGTATCGCGTCAACTCAATCAAATGTCACTTATGGAATTCCACAAGGTTCTGTATTGGGCCCCCTCCTGTTCCTATTATACATTAATGATATTATTTCATGTTCATCTCTTTTGAAGTTTTCTTTATTTGCAGATGATACTGCCGCACTTGTTTCTGGAACCGACAATGATGCGTTAATACAAACTGCTAATTTTGAAATACAAAAACTAAATGTATGGTTTCAAAGCAATAAACTAAGTCTAAACTTTAAGAAAACAAAATATATAATTTTCCATTCTAGGAACAGGAGGGTCCCAAATACTGATGATATACACATCGAAGAAAATGTTTTAGAAAGGGTTCCTAATATATCTTTTCTTGGAGTTATTATGGATGAATGTATGAATTGGAATGCTCATATATCAAGTATTAAAACCAAACTTGCTAGAAGTATTGGGGTTATATCAAGATTGAAAGATTTCTTGCCTGAAAAAACATTATTTACTTTGTATAATACACTTGTTTATCCTCACTTATTGTATTGTAATTTAGCATGGGGAAACACTTATCGTACCAAATTGTATCCATTATATTTGTTGCAAAAACGAGTAATTCGTACTAGTACTCACTCGGCATATCAAGCATATACTAAGCCCTTATTTACTAGATTAAAATGCTTAAATGTATATGATCTTATTTTGCTGGACACTTGGGTCCTCATGTTTAAATGTATGAATAATTTAGCTCCTTGTTCATTTAGTGCCATTTTTACCAAAACTGCAAATGTACACACTTATAATACACGCCAAAGTCAACACGTGTACCAACCTCTCGCTCGCACTACTGTCTCACTCAATTCATTTTATTTTAAAGGTATAAAAGAATGGAACAGCCTAGACCCTGACATTAAACTTAGCTCAACCCTATCAAAGTTTAAAAAACTATGTAAACACAAGTTGCTCACTAGTTTTACTTAAAAATTATAATTAGTCATTTGAATGTATAATTACTTTGTTATTAAAAAATGTTAATTAGAGATACCCTTGTAGCATCATTATAATGATAAGTGTCCATGTTTGTTATTTCAATATTGTATATGATTGTGCATTTGTGTTCCATTCGGATTCCTTATACTCTACTCTTCTTTCCCTTAACTCTTTAACTTCTTCCTTTATCTTCTGCTTTATTTCAATCCTTCTTTTTTCTCTATTTTCTGGTGTGTATGCGATGTATCAGTAGTTGTAAAATTGTAGTTTGTTAAGTTGATTGTGTTCCCCGGGTGCCCCGCTCACAAGCTTAGCTTTCTAGGGGCATCTCAGCCATTTGCTGATTTTATGTACTTTATAATGTATATATTTTGATATTTGGTTGAAATAAAATAAATGAAATGAAATGAAATGTCTTAACCCCCTTTTTTGGCTGTACAGGTATGCATGTGTGTGTGTATTATGATTAGCATTTACTCTTATGTTTTTATGTTCTCTTGTCATGTTAGCCTCTGATGTAGTTTTTGCTTGGATCGAAAATGTAGGCCCTATATTATCTTTCATTAAATTAGAACGATCAGATAAAACGTCATGCTTTTGTACCCCCCCCCCCCCCCTTCATGAAAGCATGATCCCATAGATATACTTCATGTGTGTGTTTTTAAAATACACACAAACTATATGTATATTTCAAGTAGCGTACAGTTATAACTTGTTTTCTAGCCATAGAGCTGTATATGGCACGGCGCACTCACACATACTGCTGTGCCAGATAGAAGCGCAATTGCCATGTCCATTCAGTGAAAGAATGGGACTCTGGGCATTTACTACACATAGACAATGTACATGTTTGTATGTGTTTTTCAAGCATATGTAATATCCACAAATTAGTGTTTCTGCGTTTCAGAGTGTTGTAGCATAGATGAACATTATACTTGAACTATTCATTTGTATTTCTTACATGCCCAAGATGGGGTCATTATACGAATTAAACATCATTGTCAATGTCAGTGACGACGTGGTTTGCAGAAGTCCTGAATTTGATGTACACACATGTACATTAGCCTATTAAGTTATATGCCTGGCGTCCCATTGTTTCCCTGAATGGTCATGTCAGCTAGTGCATCTTATTGACACAGCGTTGATGCGTACTATCGCCCTCTATAGTTTTCTTATGTACACCTCTGTTTTATCTTACATGCACATCTTGTTTCTTTTTGTCTTTCTGCAGGTATTGGGACTACACTATATGTTTTGTGTTGTTTGTATTGTGTTGTTATATTCCACTCCTTTCATCATCATGGTCTTTTTGGCCTGAAGTTTTCCATTTCACCTTCACCCATTTCACCTCTCCCTACGAAAATCTCATTCCCTAAAGCAAAGTGAAACATTACATGATCATATTTCACAAGAAGTTATCACACATTTCATCCATTTCACTTCATTTCACTACGATCGATTCATCCAAGTAAAAGCTCTCAAGTCAAATCTGAAAAACAAACTGATAAAACAAACTTATCAATAATCTGTGAAACAAAAAGAATATTAAATAAACAATTAAAATTCTTTACAAAGCCTGTGTCCATTTCTAACTTATTCTTGGTGTAAAAGCAGATTATATATTGATTGGTATATGAGTTGATACGCATACTGTCTCTTTGGTTGAATGTTAATAATTTGATGATTAAGATTTGAGTGTGTGATAGCAAGTTCAAGAAAAAAAGAAAAAAAAAAAAAATTGTTTTGCCGTGGTGAGTTGCACGAGTTACGTTTGAATTACAGTCTGGTTAAATTGTGAAAGATTGAAGGCAAGGTTGTGTGTTTACAGAATGTTATAAAGCCGACACAAATATCACAGGAAAACTTGTTATTTTATAAGAGTCCCGTGGCGAAGCGAAATAGTGAAACGGTAGTGGTAATTTGAGATTGTAAGAGAGTCTAAATAAAGGTGCAAGTTTTATTTGTTGAATAACGACAAAATAGTATTTGTATAACCTACAGGAACGTAAATAATTTAGCACAGTTGTATGATAGAAGAGGCAGTGTGATTGTTTATTAAGCAAAGCAATTTCGTGAACGTGAAATTAAAAGTGGCATATAATTTGTAATCTAATAAAACAAAGGTTTTCTCAGATCGTAACTATCAATATAAGCAAAGTGTGTAAAGATAATGTAAACAAGAGTGTCGGTGAAATAAACGTGATTACTAAAGTTCGGAGTATATGCACTAAGCCTATATGTTATAATCATTTAAACAAAAAGAAAACGCATTTCATATTAAAGAACTATATACAATATATACATAAGTTAAGAGACTGCATTTTGTTCGACAAAAATTGTAAACGTGAAGTCTTGAGCCAAATCGTTTCAAGTTGTACGGCTAATAATTAAAACCATGTTGGAAAAAGACACATCACTTGTGCCGAATGGTAACACGTGCATCATGAAAGGCAATGTAGATTGTTGCGTCTGTGGTCTAGATATCCAAGATAATGAAAACAAAACAACCTGTGAAACATGCCTGTACCATTACCATGTGCCATGTATGGGATTACCATCTGCAAAGGAGTTGGCTAATGCTCAAGTTGTATGGATATGCTGCTACTGTGGTAACAACAATTTGTCCAAGCGCTTATATGACCAATTTGGAATCCCTATTGACGAAAACATGTACGAACATCTAACCATGGATGATCTAACGAAAGACATTAAGGATAATGACCACGCAGCACAGCCAACTCGTGGACGAGACCAGAGAAACAAATCTTCATCATGTGGGAAAATTAGGCATATTCCTCGGGGCAAGAAAAGACTGCTTTCGCCAAACCAATCAACCACAAAGAAAAGGAAATCTGGTGAATGCCAGAATAGTAAAAGAGTCGATGATAATGATTGCCATTCGTGTACAAGTGACATTAAATCGACATTCACAAGAAATACCTTTAGGGAGAGATCCAATGATCGAACTGATGGAACTGCTGATGATAGTGCCGGAATTTGGAGAACGGTAAAATCAAGGAGAACTAAGCCGCTTAATGAAAAAAGTGTGTGCCGTACAGCAACGAGTGCGAATATTGACAAATATTCTAGCATGGACAAAGTCAAAGGACGAGAAAAAGGTGTCACGTACATTGAGAAAGCGATGGCATACTTGTACACAAAATCATCAAGAAAAAAAGTAAAATCTCATTTAAAGCAATCTCAAAATGGAAGTAATAAAGACCTTATCAACGACTCAACAGAAAAGAACATCACCACCAATGAGAACGACCTTGCCAACGACAAAACAGGAAAAAACTTCACCAAAGAGAACGAAGAAAACAGTAGCAATACGGTTTTCGTAAAAAAGTTTGAGCACTTCTGTAAAAGAGAATGAACAGCAAAGTCAAATAACTTCCGACCATAGTTATCAAATCGGTGTGATGACTACACTTTATTCTAAGAACAACGACATGAGCAAATGGACCTCTTCAGATCTTGATACTATCGTGACATGTGCTAAAGACGCTGATATACCAAGTAATCCACGTGAATCGGCCAACAAGAGTCCTAATGGAAAGATAATTCATGCCTTTGACAAATGTTTTGAGTTAGAAATTTGTGAATCCCACACTGGTCCTCTTATACAAGAACAAACCGAACGAAATGTACCCTCTAGTAAAGTTCCGTTGATCAATGCACTAGAAGATGCACTAGATACACAACGAAAGTCAGATGGATGCCTAGTCGAATTCAACGAACATACTTTTGTTATAATGCCTCATACCACTGGCTATTATATCTTTGACACACATGCAAGAAAAGATATAGGTGGACGACACATGTTGATGCACACGAACACATGGACAGGTGTTTACGCATTTTGTTTACAATTGGCACATATAACGAATCTTCCGAATAGTGTACCATACAGACTCATCCAAGTGAAAGTACATGACCCTCAGCAGAACAATATATCGCAGTGTCCGAAAGACACAAATAAAGATGTCGACAGTGAAAGTGTACAAGAGAACACACTTGCATCTACAAGTAATCTAATAGAAGAAGAAGGCAAGGCCAACATCGCACCACAATGTCTCAAACAATTATCCACAGTGAGATCAAATACAAATGAAAACCCCACCATCAGTGATTCTCCAAAGATGAAAATCCGCACAGAAAGCATCGGTGATGAACATGTATTTGCAGATGACAAGTCAAACCACCCGCAACGGGAAGAGAAAAAAGGAAAGAGCGAAATCAATACTTTCAAAGAACAATCCGACGACAAAGCATTTGAAAGCACTTCGAACAAATCGAATGGGAGACGGAAATGGAATATCCTTGAGAATGAGACAGAATTTAGTTTAGACAGCCAGAAAATCACACATACGTCACATAGAAGCATTTCTGAAACTCGTAAGAATAAAGCAGAACCTTCTCAGGATTTATCGCTTGATTTGAAATTGGATGAACCAAACGTGACAGAAATAAGCACTTCTAAAAAAGTAAAGGATGTAATAAGAATGAATACAGGGAAATTCGATAAAGACTCTGATGATTTGATAGTATTAGAAGAAATACAGCAGACTGTCTTGTACTTTGCACCACTGAATGAAATGAAAAGGAACGAATCGTGCACAAAGTTAAACATTCACGATATTACACCAACGTCTAACAATGGAGCTGAAACATGCACACCTGTAGGACATCCATGTACAATCAAACATATAACAGGTGATGGAAATTGCTTCTTTCGTGCTATTTCATTTTGCGTATCAGGAAACGAAAATAACCACTTACTTGTGAGAAAAGCTATTGTTGTTCATCTTTTAAAAAACAAGAACAAATTTGAGACACGTTTGAGAGATGGTTTTGCCAACGTTTCAGATTACGTGACAAAGAGCAAAGTATTCCAAAATGGGACCTGGGCTACCGAAATGGAGATTATGGTTTTGGCGAATTTGATTGAAACTGATATATACATATATGACGAGCAAAACTCTAAATGGAGTATATTTTCGGGCAAGGATGTACAGCTTGGAATGATTACCTCTGACAAAGGAATTTACTTGAGACATACACAACGTATACATTACGATGTTGTTCTGTCAGTACAATCATTTCAGTGCGATAATCCCAACAAACAGCACAATGGAACTGAAAAGAAAAACACACTTGCATCTGATGCTCCACAATATCAAGAGAAATGCACTACAAGCACACCACAATGTCCTAAAGAGTTATCCAAAGTGGCATCAAAAAATGATGGTGACAATATAAACACCTCCGTCAGTGATTTGCAAACAGTTGAGACTCCTAAAAAAAGCAACCATGTAGTATCCGGGACCGATGGAAGTGAAACAAGAACTGGATCGTCTGTTGCTCCAGAAGTATCTATGCTAATTGAACAAAAGACATTGAATGAATGTGAGACTTCTGAAAGAAGAGGCATGAAACAGCCGAGGAAACCGAACAAGGTAGACAAAACCTATAAGAAAAAGTGTCATGAAAGCCGTATAACAAATGACCCATCCCAGTTTCAGAAAAAAATTCCCACAGAATACCACTTTAATCCTATATCCAATGAGAATGCCAGTCCTACGGATATAACCCAGTCAAACGAACATAACAAAACAGGTACGAAGGTAAATTCACAAAAAAGGATTATTGCTCAGGGAACGTTCAATCAGGGCCATCGAAGATTTGGCAGTTCAAGAGGAAAACAATGTGTTTGTAATTCTTTAATTGCAGTAATAAACAGCAAGTCTAAGAAAGCCAACCAATGGAAGAGTTCTGATCTAGATCGAATTTTGACAATAGGTGATAATTTGTATACCAATATAAGGAAAAGCACTTTAGTCTCAACGGATTATTTAGCCATGAATCAATTACCTACCGAATTGGATGGATATAATGACTGGAATGACTATTTTACGATTGTATATCACGAAACAACTTTAGGACAGTTATTTGATGTTGAATCGCATAATAAAGATCTTGGTTTTGTGACTTTAGAACATGCATTCCAACAACAACTGTGTAAGAATTGTGATGCCCATTTTGTGACCTTCGCCAACAACACATTTGTAGTCATAACAGGACATGAGGGGTATTTCATATTTGATTCGCATTCTAGAAGCAATCGAGGCTTTTTAAGTGCAAATGGGTACAGCATCTTACTTCATACACCAAGCTGGCAAGGGGTTTACAAACATTGTATGACATTAGCAAAGACATTGAATTGCCATATGAACCATTATTTTGAAATAACTGGGGTATCAGTACAAGCAATATCCGGTAAGAATGAGACATTAACTGGTTTTCCTATATTACAAGGCATCCCTACTTGTCAGAATATGTCCTCAACTACGCAATATAGCACAACGTCTCAATGTCCAACACATTCTGATGAAAAGAAACGGCAATATGAAGCACCAAGTCTAAAACATAATAGAAATGCAGAAAAGGAACACATTATTGAGCTTACTCAAGAAACGACTGATGATTTGCACAAAACGAGTAAACTGAAACTTCCCGATGTACATGATTACAATGGCCAACTATTGTCATTAAAGAATGTAAGGGTTGAATTGAGAAAATTACAAGAAACGGAATTTGGAGACCATGGTTTTGCCAATAAAACGGAAGCGACTATGACAATAGACAGCTCTGTAGATGAAAATTTAAAACACTCTAAAATGGAAGATGAATTTGAAAGCGTTTCCAAGAAACCGAATGGAAAACGAAAATGGAATACACTTGAAAGTGGAGCTCAACTTAGTTCTGACCGCAAAAAACTAAGACGAACGTCACAAAGGTACAGTTCTAGAAATCATAATTACCAAGCAGAATTCAATCAGGATATGATTGATTCAAACTTGAATGAACCAATGGTTACCACAAGAGGCAGTGCTAGAAAAGTAAATGATGTAATAAGAATGAATACAGGGAAATTCGATAAAGACTCTGATGATTTGATAGTATTAGAAGAAATACAGCAGACGGTCTTGTACTTTGCACCACTGAATGAAATGAAAAGGAACGAATCGTGCACAAAGTTAAACATTCACGATATTACACCAACGTCTAACAATGGAGCTGAAACATGCACACCTATAGGACATCCATGTACAATCAAACATATAACAGGTGATGGAAATTGCTTCTTTCGTGCTATTTCATTTTGCGTATCAGGAAACGAAAATAACCACTTACTTGTGAGAAAAGCTACTGTTGTTCATCTTTTGAAAAACAAGAACAAATTTGAGACACGTTTGAGAGATGGTTTTGCCAACGTTCCAAATTACGTGACAAAGAGCAAAGTATTCCAAAATGGGACCTGGGCTACCGAAATGGAGATTATGGTTTTGGCAAATTTGATTAAAACTGATATATACATTTATGATGAGCAAAGCTTTAAATGGAGTATATTTTCGGGCAAGGATGTTCAACTTGGGAAGGTTACCTCTGACAAAGGAATTTACTTGAGACATACACAACGTATACATTACGATGTTGTTTTATCAGTAGAATCATCTCAGTCTAATATTCCTCACATATTGTACAAGAATAAGCATCTAGAAAAGATTAACATGAATCCTGAAGGTACAAAAAAGAGACGCAAGACAAAAAATAATTATAATAAAAGGAAAAAACAAAGCAAAGAGATCATGAGAGAAAAACGAGCTATAGCTACAAGGCATCCCTACTTGTCAGAATATGTCCTCAACTACGCAATATAGCACAACGTCTCAATGTCCAACACATTCTGATGAAAAGAAACGGCAATATGAAGCACCAAGTCTAAAACATAATAGAAATGCAGAAAAGGAACACATTATTGAGCTTACTCAAGAAACGACTGATGATTTGCACAAAACGAGTAAACTGAAACTTCCCGATGTACATGATTACAATGGCCAACTATTGTCATTAAAGAATGTAAGGGTTGAATTGAGAAAATTACAAGAAACGGAATTTGGAGACCATGGTTTTGCCAATAAAACGGAAGCGACTATGACAATAGACAGCTCTGTAGATGAAAATTTAAAACACTCTAAAATGGAAGATGAATTTGAAAGCGTTTCCAAGAAACCGAATGGAAAACGAAAATGGAATACACTTGAAAGTGGAGCTCAACTTAGTTCTGACCGCAAAAAACTAAGACGAACGTCACAAAGGTACAGTTCTAGAAATCATAATTACCAAGCAGAATTCAATCAGGATATGATTGATTCAAACTTGAATGAACCAATGGTTACCACAAGAGGCAGTGCTAGAAAAGTAAATGATGTAATAAGAATGAATACAGGGAAATTCGATAAAGACTCTGATGATTTGATAGTATTAGAAGAAATACAGCAGACGGTCTTGTACTTTGCACCACTGAATGAAATGAAAAGGAACGAATCGTGCACAAAGTTAAACATTCACGATATTACACCAACGTCTAACAATGGAGCTGAAACATGCACACCTATAGGACATCCATGTACAATCAAACATATAACAGGTGATGGAAATTGCTTCTTTCGTGCTATTTCATTTTGCGTATCAGGAAACGAAAATAACCACTTACTTGTGAGAAAAGCTACTGTTGTTCATCTTTTGAAAAACAAGAACAAATTTGAGACACGTTTGAGAGATGGTTTTGCCAACGTTCCAAATTACGTGACAAAGAGCAAAGTATTCCAAAATGGGACCTGGGCTACCGAAATGGAGATTATGGTTTTGGCAAATTTGATTAAAACTGATATATACATTTATGATGAGCAAAGCCTTAAATGGAGTATATTTTCGGGCAAGGATGTTCAACTTGGGAAGGTTACCTCTGACAAAGGAATTTACTTGAGACATACACAACGTATACATTACGATGTTGTTTTATCAGTAGAATCATCTCAGTCTAATATTCCTCACATATTGTACAAGAATAAGCATCTAGAAAAGATTAACATGAATCCTGAAGGTACAAAAAAGAGACGCAAGACAAAAAATAATTATAATAAAAGGAAAAAACAAAGCAAAGAGATCATGAGAGAAAAACGAGCTATAGCAAATGAAGAATCTAGTATCAAGAAGAAAGAAAAACATTTACAAAATAAAATAGCTCGCAAAACAAGGATTGCAAATGCATTGAAGGTTAGATATGCTAATGATAAAGCTTACAAAACAAAAAATCTGAGAGCAAAAATTGCACAAAACAAAAAGTATCACGAGGGAAATTTCTTTGAAGTAAACAAAGACACCAATGGTAAACGAAGGCAAAGTAAAACACGTAGATGTGGTGAAACTTTTAGGATCAAACATCTTCATGCCATGAAAGAAAAATACTACTCTGACTTAGTGTATAAAACCAGAAAAATCAAAATCGCTAAAAATAAGTATTTGTCAAATGAAAGGTTCAGGGAAAAAGTTAAATTAACATCAAGAACTTGGTACAAGAATCCCCAATTTAAAGATAAACATAAGGCAAGCATGAGAAATATTATGGAAACAAAATATGCCAATCCTCATTTCAGACAACAGCACAAGGCAACCATTAGAAAAAGATATGCCAATCCTCATTTCAGACAACAGCACAAGGCAACCATTAGAAAAAGATATTCCAATCCTCATTTCAGACAACAGCACAAGGCAACCATTAGAAAAAGATATGCCAATCCTCATTTTAGACAACAGCACAAGGCAACAATGGGAAATGTCATGAGAAGGAGATATGCCAATCCTCATTTTAGACAACAGCACAAGGCAACAATGGGAAATGTCATGAGAAGGAGATATGCCAATCCTCATTTTAGACAACAGCACAAGGCATTAATGCAGAGTGTGTCGAAAATCAAGTATAGCAATACAGAATTTAAACAAAAAAGGTCAGTGTCTTTAAAAATGAAATACCGAAGAATCGATAAGTACAGGCAAAGTGTAATCAAACGTAACCTGAAAAGAGCTAAACTTAACAAACTGAAAATGTCCGATCTCCATAATGTAATAAAGGACTTCCGACAAATTACTTGTGATGGACCAGAATATGTGTGCTCTGTGTGTTTCAAACTTCTTTTCAAAAACCAGGTAATGAAATGTATTAAGAACAAATATATAGACACTTCATGTATCAGTTACAAATATTTGCATGTCTGTAATCCGCAATGCACTTTAATATGTGAGATAGCAAAATCTACTAGATCATTTTTATGGATTTGTTTCACCTGTCACAACAAATTACGAGCTGGAAAACTACCTGCAGAAGCAAACATAAACAATCTACAACTACATGATATTCCGGAAGAAATTGCACAGTTAAACAATTTAGAACAGCATTTAATTGGATTGCATATTCCTTTCATGAAATTAATGGCTTTGCCCAAAGGTGCTCAAAATGGAGTGCATGGTCCAGTTGTGTGTGTACCTTCAAATACAAATGAAACAGTAGAAATGTTGCCTAGACCAGAGACCGAAGACCAAACGATTCGTGTTAAATTGAAAAGGAAATTGTCATACAAAAGCTATTACAAATATAAATATGTGAATAAATCAAAAGTGTTGAATGCACTACAGTACTTGAAAGAAAACAATAAATGGTATGTTGATGTCACCATTGATACCGATTGGGAAAATTCCTTTTCACAGAATAATGACATTCTCGAAGAAGATGATGAATTAGAGGACTCAGCAATTGATGAAAGAAGTTGCCCTGATCACTGGCAAAAAACATTTAACGTATTGGATCACATTTTGCCAAAAGACCCAAACCCTGAAGAAAACAATCCTATCGACGGTTTAGATGGTCAACCATTGCACAAAAACGATGTTGAAGATGATTCAGAAGAGCGGCTATGTGGGATTCAGTTAGATACATGTTTACAACCAGCAAATATTGGACAGGAAATTCTTGATCAATGTTTTGATGAAATACTTTGTTGCGCTCCTTGTGAAGGAAACAGTCCTGTATCAATACTGAAAGATGAAAGCAATGAAGCAAAATGCTTTCCGTCATTATTTCCAAAGGGTCAGCCAACATTCCATGATGGAAGAAGTGAAAACATAACCTTGGGCCGTTATTTGCACAATAGATTGATGCATGTGGATAGCAGATTTGCTCAAAACACTGATTACCTCTTTTATGCCCAATATATTTATGAAATGCAGCAAGTTTTGTCACAGGTTTCTATTGCATTAAGACAGAGTTCAAACAAAAAGGATGATTCCTCTTTTATCACTGCATCCGATTTAAAAAATGCGGATAAAGTTTATGAAATACTAAAAGCGGACAAGGGATACAGATTCTTGAAACAAATTCGTGGGACACCACCATACTGGCAAAATGCACAGAAAGATGTTCTAGCAATGGTTCGACAACTTTCTAAACCAACCTGGTTCGCGTCATTTTCGTCAGCTGATATGAGATGGCCTGAAATAATGAATACACTACTCAGACAAACGGGCGATGCAAGAAAAATAGACGATTTAGATTGGGCAGACAAATGCAATCTTCTAAAATCAAACCCAGTTACTGTTGCTAGAATGTTTGATAAACGATTTCACACTTTTTTGAAAAAAGTTATTTTATCACCATCTAAACCCATCGGTAACGTCATAGATTACTTTTATCGTATTGAATTTCAACAAAGGGGATCACCTCATGTTCATATGTTGATATGGGTTGAAAATGCACCAATATTAGGAGTTGATAAAGATGAGGATGTTGTACAATTCATTGATAAGTACATTTCATGCGAGAAGCCTACAGAAAAGGAAGATCCAGAACTACATGAAATTGTTTCACACGTCCAGAGCCACAGTAAGAAACATTCTAAATCTTGCAAAAAGAAGGGAACGACGTGCAGATTCAATTTTCCAAAACCAATATCCGAACGAACGTTTATTACGAAAGCAACCGATGTTGGTGAAGATAAAGATATCGAAACCGATCAGAAGAATACCAAGGAATTGTTGGAATCTGTAAAAAATGAATTAGCAAGCGAAACCAAGTATGAAAGTACAACTGACCTTTTTGGAAAACTTGGTATTACCCAAGCACAATTTGAAAATGCATATGCTGAATTAGCATCCCAAGAAAATATAATCCTAAAAAGACAACCTCAAGATGTCTGGATAAATCAATTTAATCCACACTTACTTAGATGCTGGAATGCTAACATGGATTTGCAATATGTTTCAAATGTATTTGCCTGTGTTTCTTATGTGGTATCTTACATGTCAAAAGCTGAAAGAGAGATGGGAATGCTATTGAGTCATACACTATCGGAAATAAAAGAAGGAAATAATGATGCAAAGCAAAGCATGAAAAAACTTGGTCAGGCGTATATGCATAACCGTGAAGTATCAGCACAGGAAAGTGTCTATCGTGTTTGCACTCTGAGACTAAAGGAATGTTCAAGGAAAGTTGAATATATACCTGTTGGGCCTGACCCTATCCGAATTTCTTTACCTCTAAAATTGATACAAAACCGAACAGATGATGACGAGGAGAATATTTGGATGACAAGCAAGGTTGATAGATACAAAGCTCGGCCCGATGGTTTCAAATTTGACAATATGTGCCTTGCTTCCTTTTGTTCTGAATACAGAATTTTAACAGCTTCTCAGATGAACGCTTCACGTTGTAAAAGAAACGAAAATGTATTTGAATTAAAACAAAATCTAGGATACATTCAGAAAAGAACACGTTCAGATGATGCAGTTATACGATATCCCCGGTTCAATCGTAAAATATCGCCTGAAAAATATAATTTAAGCCTATTACAATTGTTCCTGCCGTATCGCACACAAGAGCAATTAAAACCTCCAGGATTCGAGACCTATGAACATTTTATTCAGAGAGGTTATGTTAACATATCTGGGGAAAAGCTAGAAAAAGTGAGCTCGATTGTAGGTAAAAACCGTGACAAATTTGAAAAGAATGCCGATGCCATTGACGAAGCAAAAGAGTTTTTATGCAAATTTGGACCACAAGAAAATGCTTGGGCTCTTTTATGTCCTGAAACTGAAGCGGAAAGACTTGAATATCCCAAAGAAGATGTAGACATTGAAGATTTTGAGGCCGATCGTGATATTCCTGATTTAAAATCTTCCAAAACAAAAGATGACCAAAGTGTTGAACTTCGATCTTCAAAAATTTCTAGACATAAAGGTCATTCTCTGATCAGAACCTTGAATGAAAAGCAAAAAATAGTTTTCTACAACATAAGACAATGGTGTCTTAACAAAGTAAATGGAGGAAAGAGTGAACCATTTCATATTTTAGTTACTGGTGGTGCTGGGACTGGAAAGAGTCATTTAGTAAAATGCATCTATTATGAAGGAACACGAATTCTAGGCAGAATGTTGCCTAACCCAGATGATGTACCGATTCTTAAGATTGCTCCAACTGGTGTAGCTGCATTCAACATTAATGGTTCTACCATACACAGTGCACTCTCTATTCCACTTCAGATACAATTACCTTACCAGCCATTAAGTGAAGAGAAAATAAGTGCCCTTCGAAATAAACTGGCGCACATACAAGTTATAATCATAGACGAAATATCAATGGTACACCAAAAGTTAATGTGTTATATCCATGGACGCCTACGACAAATCAAACAATCACGAAACCAAATGCCTTTTGGTGGTATCTCTGTTATAGCTGTTGGCGACTTCTATCAACTACCTCCTGTTTTTGGCACACCCTTATATAAAGACACTCTTGAAGGTGCAATATGGATAGATAATTTCAAAAAAGTGGAGCTCGGCGATATAATGAGGCAAAAAGATGATTCAAAATTTGCACTCCTTCTCAATAAATTACGTGTAAAATCCAAAGAGGATAAACTGTGCGATGACGATATAGAAACACTTCAATCCCGTGAAACAGGCGAAGATTGTGAAGATGTTCTCCATATCTATTCCACTAACAAACAAGTTCAAGACTGGAACAAACAGGTATTACATAAGAAATGCACAGGTATCGTTTGTATTATGGCTGAAGACACCCAAAATACGACAAAGGATAGGACTAAAGTACGTGACAAGCCATTAGCAAAATTGAAAAGTTCATTAGCACCTTACTTATGGATTGCAGTTAAAGCAAGGGTTATGTTGACGAGAAACATTGACGTTGAAAAAGGCTTAACCAACGGTTGTTTTGGAAATGTGGTCGAGATAGTGATGGACAGCACAACCTCTAAACCAGTGTGTATCAAAGTGGAATTTGACAAATCTGATATTGGTATTTACTCCATTGAAAAGCATCAAGAATCGGTTAAAAAATATGTTAGGCAACAATTCCCACTGAAACTTGCATATGCATGCACAATTCACAAAGTACAAGGTATGTCATTAGACAAAGCTGTTGTCTCGTTGAAAAACATGTTTGAATGTGGCCAAGCTTATGTCGGTCTAAGTCGTGTTACATCATTATCTGGGCTCGTTGTGCAAGACTTTCATGAAGATCGTATATACTGCAACTCTGAAATAAAAGAAAGCCTTGAAAATATGCATTCATTCATACAACCACCTATAGCTTCTGATGTTAGTGATCACAACATTTCCATAATTCTCCACAATGTACAAGGATTAAAACAACATTATAGGGATTTGAAATGCAATACTGACTTCTCCAATGCAGATTTGATATGTCTGACAGAGACATGGCTTAATAAGGAAGATGACATAATTGATACACTCTTAGATGATTTTAAATTCTACAACCAGCCGAGATATCTTTCATATTGTGCTACCAGTCAACTTAGAGAACAGTCACATGGGGGTGTTGCAATGTACATTAAAAACAAATTTTCAAGTAGATTGAACATAGCTGTCGACAACTTAGAATCCATTGCAATTATCATAACCAATCCCGTCTCTTTTGTTATTTCAGTTATATATCGACCTCCATCATACAGCATAAAACAGTTTTGTGAATGTTTACTCAATTATCTCAATGAATTGCACAGAATAAGTACCAGATGCATAGTGATGGGTGATTTCAACGAAGATTTAATGAAACACAATTCACAGGTAAACAAAATAATGTGTGGTAATGGTTACAAACAGTATGTTTCAAAGCCCACGACAGAGAATGGTACATTGATCGATCATGTTTACAGCAAAGGACTAGATATATTAGACGCAGACGTGATTCCTATATATTACAGTTACCACGAAGCTATTAGGATTAAATTGTAAATGTAATGTGCAGAAATAAGAGCTTTATATATTTGTTCATTTTTTCAGTTTATTGTTAATATAAAAAAACAGCCAAAGGAAAACAGAAAAGGCACCTTACCCCAAATGTCTGTTATCCTAGTTAACTTACACATTTCGAATCAATAAATACAACAACTTTATAAAACAGCATATGAATGCTTGTTGCATAATAATATTTACAAACTTACAATTAAAAAATATTTAATAATTCAAACCACTCAGTTAACCATAATATGTGTAAAAGCTATATGATATGTAGATGTAACTTTAGTGCCCTTTTAAAATGTATAATGGAAGAGCTATTTATGATATAAAATGAGTTCATATAATAACCTGTTCTAGCAAATGGTACCTTTAATTACAATGAATTTATAATCAAAATCCATTGTTTGTTTTTGATTTAACAACCTTTTTCCACTCCAATTACTAAGTACATCTAAATCGTTCTGATCTAATCTTCTATAGACTTCATTTTATTATATGAAATACAATCATCTGCATATAAACCAATAATTGTTTTAATATTGTCAGACAAATCATTTATATAACATAATACAAAATTGGACAAAGAGCTGCACAAAAGCATATAAGAATTTGACGTCATAATATCATCCACCATTGCAATGATATTTACATATATGAAATACAATCATCTGCATATAAACCAATAATTGTTTTAATATTGTCAGACAAATCATTTATATAACATAATACAAAATTGGACAAAGAGCTGCACAAAAGCATATAAGAATTTGACGTCATAATATCATCTATTGCAATGATATTTACATGTTTATTACCGTTTGCCTATATATATAATTCCTGTCATTCAAAATGTACCCACCCAAGTTTAATTTGCGGGGAAAAAATATAACAATAGTGTATTTTGTGTTAAATTTGTTATTGAAACATAAATCCTAATATTGTTTTACTGTAAATACAATCGCAGTACTATAACAAAAGATGCTGTCAATTACCAATACTATTTTCTTTACAAGATCTGTAATTTATCGCAGATATATCGTGGATACAAATATTTTTAAATAGGATTTTTTTTTTTGGTAAAACAAAAAATCCGTACAGCCAGGACCAGACATGCATTGTGTGTGTGGTTCAGAAACGGATTGTTTTTTTTCTTCATTTAATTAGATGGTGACAGGTTTGAATGGGTATTATTCCCGATATAAATTGCCTAAATAAGGCACATGGTTGTTGTATTTATTTTGCTTAATTATTGCATCCTGGCTGCTGATGACGAGTGCAATAATTAACCATTTACATATTTCATGACATGCACCAATGTAAGCACAGGTCTAAACAAAACATGTATGGGGAGGAAAAAAAATTACTAAAACTTTGTGTACAATCAAATGAAGAGCTGCTCATTGGTGACATCACTCACAGTTGCCAATTTATTTTACCCTCTAAACTTTCACAAGAAATAACTATTTTATTGTGTGTCCGATTTTTTATTTCTTCTCACATATCTGCATTTCTAATTTTTCTACTTTCAAACAAAGAAACAGAATGTAAGGGTGAACTTGCCCTTTAATGGCCAAATGAGACATGAAATCATATCACCGACGCACACTCTATCCAAATATGAAGAAAAAAATTAAAACATGCCAAGGAATCAGATTTCCCATAGGGTTGTACGCAAACTATTGACATTCCTCTCTCATAGATATAACACGCAAAATTAGGCATGTTATTACATTGTTTATGATTGTATATGATAATATGTTATAATAGTCGAAGAAGATCATAAAATCTAATTTAAAACGACGGCAAAAAAAAAAAAAAAATTACCGACCAGGAATCGAACGTGGGTCGCCGGAATAGGAGGCAAGTGCTATGACCACTATACCAAAATAATCCACATAGACATTACACGTGAACGGAAAATAGAATTCTCAAATCCCACTTTGCAAGTGAAATATGAGCTTGATCCCGGCATCTGATCAAAAAAGAAAGGGCACCATAATGATAGCTTATTGTCTCAGCTACAACATACTCGAAGCTCAGCGAAAACAAAACTAAAACGACGGAGATATTGCTCGCGAAAGACGGGAATGTAGAATCCAGTTTTGAAAAAAAAAAAGTCATGTCCCATAGAGAATACACGCAAAATGTGAAAAAATGACATACCTCCTTAAATCGCAAAAATACGCCATGATGCCTTTGTCAAAATGAAAAATCGTGATCATCACATTTGTAGAGAATTGTCTCAGATAGAACATATCAAAATTTGGAAGAAAATCGATCAATATTTACAGAGATACAATAAATTTTCCAAAATATGCTGACGTCATAATATGCAAATTGAAATTTTGAGTTCGGAGGCCATTATGATGACGCCATGAGTTAATTGAGGGTCAAATGAGACATGAAATCATATCTCCGACTCATAATCTATCCAAATATGAAAAAAACTTGGGAGTTCCCATCCATTCTGAAGAGTTACAATGAATTTTGTATAGGCATGTTTTTGCCCATATATGCTATGTATTACAAGAGCTCGCGCGCACGGACATGTTTCTTGAACGGAAGCTCATTGCGTTTTTACTAGTCAGAAAAAGGTGAACAAGGTATCAAAATGCTTGGAAAGATGGGCTAAATATGATAACAGAGAAAATTCGGCGATTCTATGTTGCAAAATGCCAGTACGCGCGAAAACGCGCGCGCATGCGCGTGTGCGCGTTTTTTCGTAAAATGCTTAAAATGGCCTAAAACGTATCCAAAATGAATTTGAGACGATTTTGAACATTTTAAAATTTTGCGCGCGCGCTGACGCGCGCACGTACGCATGCGCGCGCGTTTTTTGACCTGAAATTGACCGGACGGATATTGACCTTGATCATGATAAATATGAATGAGAAACAACTTTTCGTTATGAAGATATGATCATGAGAAGATATTCAGAAAATTTTACAAAATGGCGCCTAGATGACGTCATCAGTCAAGGTCAGGGTTCAAAACCTTATTTTGCTTTGTCCATATGCCTATATATATGTGTGCCAAATTTCAAGGCACTTGATTGAGCCATTTTCAAGTTATCTTGCTAACAAAAAAGTGATTGGAAATAAGAAAAATAAAGAATAACTAGAATTGTAATACTTGTTTAGAACAAGTATAGGTGGGCTGGTCGAACTAAAATTAAAGACATAATCAAGGGCTCATTTGAGATAGCTTATTGTCTCAGCTACAACATACTCGAAGTTCAGCGTAAACGAAGCTAAAACGAAGAAGATATTGGTCGCGAAAGACGGGAATGTAGAATCCAGTTTTGAAAAAAAGTCATGTCCCATAGAGAATACACGCAAAATGTGAAAAAATGACATACCTCCTTAAATCGCAAAAATACGCCATGATGCCTTTGTCAAAATGAAAAATCGTGATAATCACATTTGTAGAGAATTGTCTCAGATAGAACATATCAAAATTTGGAAGAAAATCGATCAATATTTACAGAGATACAATAAATTTTCCAAAAATATGCTGACGTCATAATATGCAAATTGAAATTTTGAGTTCGGAGGCCATTATGATGACGCCATGAGTTAATTGAGGGTCAAATGAGACATGAAATCATATCTCCGACTCATAATCTATCCAAATATGAAAAAAAACTTGGGAGTTCCCATCCATTCTGAAGAGTTACAATGAATTTTGTATAGGCATGTTTTTGCCCATATATGCTATGTATTACAAGAGCTCGCGCGCACGGACATGTTTCTTGAACGGAAGCTCATTGCGTTTTTACTAGTCAGAAAAAGGTGAACAAGGTATCAAAATGCTTGGAAAGATGGGCTAAATATGATAACAGAGAAAATTCGGCGATTCTATGTTGCAAAATGCCAGTACGCGCGAAAACGCGCGCGCATTCGCGTGTGCGCGTTTTTTCATAAAATGCTTAAAATGGCCTAAAACGTATCCAAAATGAATTTGCGACGATTTTGAACATTTTAAAATTTTGCGCGCGCGCTGACGCGCGCACGTACGCATGCGCGCGCGTTTTTTGACCTGAAATTGACCGGACGGATATTGACCTTGATCATGATAAATATGAATGAGAAACAACTTTTCGTTATGAAGATATGATCATGAGAAGATATTCAGAAAATTTTATAAAATGGCGCCTAGATGACGTCATCAGTCAAGGTCAGGGTTCAAAACCTTATTTTGCTTTGTCCATATGCCTATATATATGTGTGCCAAATTTCAAGGCACTTGATTGAGCCATTTTCAAGTTATCTTGCTCACAAAAAAGTGATTGGAAATAAGAAAAATAAATAATAATAATAATAACTAGAATTGTAATACTTGTTTAGAACAAGTATAGGTGGGCTGGTCGAACTAAAATTAAAGACATAATCAAGGGCTCATTTGAGATAGCTTATTGTCTCAGCTACAACATACTCGAAGTTCAGCGTAAACGAAGCTAAAACGAAGAAGATATTGGTCGCGAAAGACGGGAATGTAGAATCCAGTTTTGAAAAAAAGTCATGTCCCATAGAGAATACACGCAAAATGTTAAAAAATGACATGCCTCCTTAAATCGCAAAAATACGCCATGATGCCTTTGTCAAAATGAAAAATCGTGATCATCACATTTGTAGAGAATTGTCTCAGCTAGAACATATCAAAATTTGGAAGAAAATCGATCAACATTTACAGAGATACAATCAATTTTCCAAAAATATGCTGACGTCATAATATGCAAATTGAAATTTTGAGTTCGGAGGCCATTATGATGACGCCATGAGTTAATTGAGGGTCAAATGAGACATGAAATCATATCTCCGACTCATAATCTATCCAAATATGAAAAAAAACTTGGGAGTTCCCATCCATTCTGAAGAGTTACAATGAATTTTGTATAGGCATGTTTTTGCCCATATATGCTATGTATTACAAGAGCTCGCGCGCACGGACATGTTTCTTGA
The DNA here is from genome assembly GCA_037951105.1 of Echinarachnius parma. Taxonomy (NCBI): domain Eukaryota; kingdom Metazoa; phylum Echinodermata; class Echinoidea; order Clypeasteroida; family Echinarachniidae; genus Echinarachnius; species Echinarachnius parma. The sequence goes on from JBAMJV010007583.1 coordinate 153,843, forward strand.
ACGGAAGCTCATTGCGTTTTTACTAGTCAGAAAAAGGTGAACAAGGTATCAAAATACTTGGAAAGATGGGCTAAATATGATAACAGAGAAAATTCGGCGATTCTATGTTGCAAAATGCCAGTACGCGCGAAAACGCGCGCGCATGCGCGTGTGCGCGTTTTTTCGTAAAATGCTTAAAATGGCCTAAAACGTATCCAAAATGAATTTGCGACGATTTTGAACATTTTAAAATTTTGCGCGCGCGCTGACGCGCGCACGTACGCATGCGCGCGCGTTTTTTGACCTGAAATTGACCGGACGGATATTGACCTTGATCATGATAAATATGAATGAGAAACAACTTTTCGTTATGAAGATATGATCATGAGAAGATATTCAGAAAATTTTACAAAATGGCGCCTAGATGACGTCATCAGTCAAGGTCAGGGTTCAAAACCTTATTTTGCTTTGTCCATATGCCTATATATATGTGTGCCAAATTTCAAGGCACTTGATTGAGCCATTTTCAAGTTATCTTGCTAACAAAAAAGTGATTGGAAATAAGAAAAATAAAGAATAACTAGAATTGTAATACTTGTTTAGAACAAGTATAGGTGGGCTGGTCGAACTAAAATTAAAGACATAATCAAGGGCTCATTTGAGATAGCTTATTGTCTCAGCTACAACATACTCGAAGTTCAGCGTAAACGAAGCTAAAACGAAGAAGATATTGGTCGCGAAAGACGGGAATGTAGAATCCAGTTTTGAAAAAAAGTCATGTCCCATAGAGAATACACGCAAAATGTTAAAAAATGACATGCCTCCTTAAATCGCAAAAATACGCCATGATGCCTTTGTCAAAATGAAAAATCGTTATTATCACATTCGTAGAGAATTGTCTCAGATAGAACATATCAAAATTTGGAAGAAAATCGATCAACATTTACAGAGATACAATCAATTTTCCAAAAATATGCTGACGTCATAATATGCTAATTGAAATTTTGAGTTGGAAGGCCGTTATGATGACGCCATGAGTTAATTGAGGGTCAAATGAGACATGAAATCATATCTCCGACTCATAATCTATCTAAATATGAAAAAAAATTGGGAGTTCCCATCCATTCTGAAGAGTTACAATGAATTTTGTATAGGCATGTTTTTGCCCATATATGCTATGTATTACAAGAGCTCGCGCGCACGGACATGTTTCTTGAACGGAAGCTCATTGCGTTTTTACTAGTCAGAAAAAGGTGAACAAGGTATCAAAATGCTTGGAAAGATGGGCTAAATATGATAACAGAGAAAATTCGGCGATTCTATGTTGCAAAATGCCAGTACGCGCGAAAACGCGCGCGCATGCGCGTGTGCGCGTTTTTTCGTAAAATGCTTAAAATGGCCTAAAACGTATCCAAAATGAATTTGCGACGATTTTGAACATTTTAAAATTTTGCGCGCGCGCTGACGCGCGCACGTACGCATGCGCGCGCGTTTTTTGACCTGAAATTGACCGGACGGATATTGACCTTGATCATGATAAATATGAATGAGAAACAACTTTTCGTTATGAAGATATGATCATGAGAAGATATTCAGAAAATTTTACAAAATGGCGCCTAGATGACGTCATCAGTCAAGGTCAGGGTTCAAAACCTTATTTTGCTTTGTCCATATGCCTATATATATGTGTGCCAAATTTCAAGGCACTTGATTGAGCCATTTTCAAGTTATCTTGCTAACAAAAAAGTGATTGGAAATAAGAAAAATAAATAATAACTAGAATTGTAATACTTGTTTAGAACAAGTATAGGTGGGCTGGTCGAACTAAAATTAAACACATAATCAAGGGCTCATTTGAGATAGCTTATTGTCTCAGCTACAACATACTCGAAGTTCAGCGTAAACGAAGCTAAAACGAAGAAGATATTGGTCGCGAAAGACGGGAATGTAGAATCCAGTTTTGAAAAAAAGTCATGTCCCATAGAGAATACACGCAAAATGTTAAAAAATGACATGCCTCCTTAAATCGCAAAAATACGCCATGATGCCTTTGTCAAAATGAAAAATCGTGGTTATTACATTTGTAGAGAATTGTCTCAGCTAGAACATATCAAAATTTGGAAGAAAATCGATCAATATTTACAGAGATACAATAAATTGTCCAAAAATATGCTGACGTCATAATATGCAAATTGAAATTTTGAGTTCGGAGGCCATTATGATGACGCCATGAGTTAATTGAGGGTCAAATGAGACATGAAATCATATCTCCGACTCATAATCTATCCAAATATGAAAAAAAACTTGGGAGTTCCCATCCATTCTGAAGAGTTACAATGAATTTTGTATAGGCATGTTTTTGCCCATATATGCTATGTATTACAAGAGCTCGCGCGCACGGACATGTTTCTTGAACGGAAGCTCATTGCGTTTTTACTAGTCAGAAAAAGGTGAACAAGGTATCAAAATGCTTGGAAAGATGGGCTAAATATGATAACAGAGAAAATTCGGCGATTCTATGTTGCAAAATGCCAGTACGCGCGAAAACGCGCGCGCATGCGCGTGTGCGCGTTTTTTCGTAAAATGCTTAAAATGGCCTAAAACGTATCCAAAATGAATTTGCGACGATTTTGAACATTTTAAAATTTTGCGCGCTCGCTGACGCGCGCACGAACGCATGCGCGCGCGTTTTTTGACCTGAAATTGACCGGACGGATATTGACCTTGATCATGATAAATATGAATGAGAAACAACTTTTCGTTATGAAGATATGATCATGAGAAGATATTCAGAAAATTTTACAAAATGGCGCCTAGATGACGTCATCAGTCAAGGTCAGGGTTCAAAACCTTATTTTGCTTTGTCCATATGCCTATATATATGTGTGCCAAATTTCAAGGCACTTGATTGAGCCATTTTCAAGTTATCTTGCTAACAAAAAAGTGATTGGAAATAAGAAAAATAAAGAATAATAATAAAGGCAATTCTAACGAAATTATGAGGTGGTCTGTATGATGTACAGCCCACCTAATAATAAATAAAGGCAATTCTAACGAAATTATGAGGTGGTCTGTATGATGTACAGCCCACCTAATAATAAAGGCAATTCTAACGAAATTATGAGGTGGTCTGTATGATGTACAGCCCACCTAATAAAGGCAATTCTAACGAAATTATGAGGTGGTCTGTATGATGTACAGCCCACCTAATAATAATAAAGAAATAAATAAAGGCAATTCTAACGAAATTATGAGGTGGTCTGTATGATGTACAGCCCACCTAATAAAGGCAATTCTAACGAAATTATGAGGTGGTCTGTATGATGTACAGCCCACCTAATAAATAAAGGCAATTCTAACGAAATTATGAGGTGGTCTGTATGATGTACAGCCCACCTAATAAATAAAGGCAATTCTAACGAAATTATGAGGTGGTCTGTATGATGTACAGCCCACCTAATAAATAAAGGCAATTCTAACGAAATTATGAGGTGGTCTGTATGATGTACAGCCCACCTAACTAGATGTTGAATTCGTCACGTTTGACGAATTAAGGTTATACATATCGATTTATTATGATAAAAAGGATGATTCCAAAAAATAACTACTCAATCATCATAGAAATAATAGCAGATACCCCCCCCCCCCCCCTAATAAAAAGAAAAAAAGAAGAAAAAAGAAAGTAAAAAAAAACATTGCCTTGGATTCGAACCCACGCCCCTTGGATCTTGCGTCCCAACTTGTTCCACGAGACCAACATAACATCTCTTGTGAGAAATGGAAAATCTGGGAATATATATCAGTGATTGGACTTGTCAATGTACGATATTCAGCCGTCTAGACTTTTTTCTCCAAAACGCGGAGGAATGATGACGTCATTCTTTTTTCATAAAATGAATTATAAACACTACTTAAGTTGTTATAATCTGTAGTTTTATGCTGGATTTGGCATGAAGGTAATGCTATCTTTCATAATTAGCCGAAAGTCTGGATAAATCTGGTGAATAACAGCTTTTGTTGATTATTAAGTGCAAGTCATGCATTTCTGGAATCCTTGAGACAAGACAATTGACCGAATTATTCGCCGATAGATGGCGCTATTGCAAGAAAAGTCATGGAGCATTGCAGGATAATTGTAAATTGAAAACAACTAATGTATTTTAATGTTTTAGCTCTGAAAATTGTTTCGACTGACTTCTTCGGATATTATAATATGATTTTCAATGACTAATGATTTATCTGGGCCAGCATTAAAGTGATAATTCTCATCTTCTTTCCTGAACGGCAACATGACATTTGCTTAGTAACTTCTCACAATAACTGCTATATAAAAGTTATATTTCAAGCCTGGCATTTGTGATCTTGAGGACTATGCATTGGTAACCAGTATTAGGAGTAGCGCTCTTGTGAGTCAGCTAGTAGTTAATATATGCTTGATGGAAGTGATGGTAAGTGAGACATGTTAATACCCTTAAATAAATAAAGCATTTGGTACTATTTTATCTACTTTGTATGTCCAATGTTGGCTTTTCATGGCCGTTTGACACACGCATACATGATGAACGGAGCGTTTTCGTGCGTGAGTGTTATGTTATTAAATGGACCTCGAGTCTAAATTGTTCTAAAAGTCTACACAGATTCTTGAACGTGCAAATAATTAATGGTTAGTTAAATACGGAACAGTGAGTTATTTTGACATATGAACCTAATTTACATATCCTGAACGCCATTTTCATAATCCGATCTTATCTTATGAAATGTTCCTTTCATTATACCCTACATGTGTGCTGAATTTCACGTCCATGGCGTACGTGGTTATTGAGTATTCATGCTTGATTTATTTGACCTTTGAGGGTAAATATGACAATGAAATATGCATTTTCGCGATTTGGTGTTAACTTATGAAATGATGGGGTTGCAAATCCCTATCTACATGCGAAGTTTTGCATTGGTAGCATAATTCCTCCAGCAGTTATAGGTCGAAAGCATACGTTTTGGCTAAACCTCAATTTTTATCAGATTTGGACTCTTATTTACAATCAAACAATTCATCAGGATCCAGATAACATAACGAATTGTTGTGAAAAGATTGCGAATAGAGCAGGACATCAGCTACGATATATCAAAATTTGGGAGTACATTGATGGAGAATAAGTGAGATATGGTCAAAAGTACACTATGGTCGATTTCAACATTGATTGAAATTGAGTAAAATTCGCATTTTCAACTTTAACCGTCAATACGATGACTTTATAACATTCACTCGGCATAGATGAGGTATGAATTCGTATCTACAACTCATAATCTATCCGAATATTAAAAGAAAATTGGGTGTTTGAGGACTTTTTAAAAAGTTATGGCCGAATACAAAAAGGATGTTTTTACCATGTTTTGCCATTTTGTGTGCGCGCGTAATTTTGACTTTGAAGCGCGCGTACTCCGTTATTATGAGTCAATAATGACTCAAATTGATAGGGTGTGCTGAGGGATGTATAAGAATTGCAAAACATGTAAAAAAAAATACATTTTTCTTATTCATTCGCGTTACGCGCGCAAATACGCGCGCGCCGACGCGCACGCGCGGAATTTTTTGAAACGCTTAAAATTGTCTGAAACATATAGTAAATTACTCGGGTTGGGGTTTTGAACATTTTTTTTTTTTTTTTCTCACTTGACGGACGCGTACGCGCGCGTCTCTGAGTGTAAGCGCACGCGCATGAGCTTAAAAGATGACGATTGAAATGATTGATATTGATGCGAAATTTGAAGTGAAATTAATGATGCATGAATGAGTTATGATGATTATTGAAATTTGACAAAATGGCGTCCTGATGACGTCATAGTAATGTGACGTCACTGAAAAGTTTCGCTGCACTAAGTTAGACCATGATCTATCATCATGTGAATATTCATGATAATTGATTCATCTGATCGTGAGATATGCGACGCACAAAATTAGGAAGAATAAATAAAAATAATAAAAATAAAAATAAAAATCTTGACGAAATCAATAGGTTATACATATGTATATGTATAACCTAAGGGCTCATTTGAGATAGCTTATTGTCTCAGCTACAACATACTCAAAGTTCAGCGTAAACGAAGCTAAAACGAAGAAGATATTGGTCGCGAAAGACGGGAATGTAGAATCCAGTTTTGAAAAAAAGTCATGTCCCATAGAGAATACACGCAAAATGTTAAAAAATGACATGCCTCCTTAAATCGCAAAAATACGCCATGATGCCTTTGTCAAAATGAAAAATCGTGGTTATGACATTCGTAGAAAATTGTCTGAGCTAGAACATATCAAAATTTGGAAGAAAATCGATCAATATTTACAGAGATACAATAAATTTTCCAAAAATATGCTGACGTCATAATATGCAAATTGAAATTTTGAGTTCGGAGGCCATTATGATGACGCCATGAGTTAATTGAGGGTCAAATGAGACATGAAATCATATCTCCGACTCATAATCTATCCAAATATGAAAAAAAACTTGGGAGTTCCCATCCATTCTGAAGAGTTACAATGAATTTTGTATAGGCATGTTTTTGCCCATATATGCTATGTATTACAAGAGCTCGCGCGCACGGACATGTTTCTTGAACGGAAGCTCATTGCGTTTTTACTAGTCAGAAAAAGGTGAACAAGGTATCAAAATGCTTGGAAAGATGGGCTAAATATGATAACAGAGAAAATTCGGCGATTCTATGTTGCAAAATGCCAGTACGCGCGAAAACGCGCGCGCATGCGCGTGTGCGCGTTTTTTCGTAAAATGCTTAAAATGGCCTAAAACGTATCCAAAATGAATTTGCGACGATTTTGAACATTTTAAAATTTTGCGCGCGCGCTGACGCGCGCACGTACGCATGCGCGCGCGTTTTTTGACCTGAAATTGACCGGACGGATATTGACCTTGATCATGATAAATATGAATGAGAAACAACTTTTCGTTATGAAGATATGATCATGAGAAGATATTCAGAAAATTTTACAAAATGGCGCCTAGATGACGTCATCAGTCAAGGTCAGGGTTCAAAACCTTATTTTGCTTTGTCCATATGCCTATATATATGTGTGCCAAATTTCAAGGCACTTGATTGAGCCATTTTCAAGTTATCTTGCTAACAAAAAAGTGATTGGAAATAAGAAAAATAAAGAATAATAATAAAGGCAATTCTAACGAAATTATGAGGTGGTCTGTATGATGTACAGCCCACCTAATAATAATAACTAGAATTGTAATACTTGTTTAGAACAAGTATAGGTGGGCTGGTCGAACTAAAATTAAAGACATAATCAAGGGCTCATTTGAGATAGCTTATTGTCTCAGCTACAACATACTCGAAGTTCAGCGTAAACGAAGCTAAAACGAAGAAGATATTGGTCGCGAAAGACGGGAATGTAGAATCCAGTTTTGAAAAAAAGTCATGTCCCATAGAGAATACACGCAAAATGTTAAAAAATGACATGCCTCCTTAAATCGCAAAAATACGCCATGATGCCTTTGTCAAAATGAAAAATCGTGATTATCACATTTGTAGAGAATTGTCTCAGCTAGAACATATCAAAATTTGGAAGAAAATCGATCAACATTTACAGAGATACAATCAATTTTCCAAAAATATGCTGACGTCATAATATGCAAATTGAAATTTTGAGTTCGGAGGCCATTATGATGACGCCATGAGTTAATTGAGGGTCAAATGAGACATGAAATCATATCTCCGACTCATAATCTATCCAAATATGAAAAAAAACTTGGGAGTTCCCATCCATTCTGAAGAGTTACAATGAATTTTGTATAGGCATGTTTTTGCCCATATATGCTATGTATTACAAGAGCTCGCGCGCACGGACATGTTTCTTGAACGGAAGCTCATTGCGTTTTTACTAGTCAGAAAAAGGTGAACAAGGTATCAAAATGCTTGGAAAGATGGGCTAAATATGATAACAGAGAAAATTCGGCGATTCTATGTTGCAAAATGCCAGTGCGCGCGAAAACGCGCGCGCATGCGCGTGTGCGCGTTTTTTCGTAAAATGCTTAAAATGGCCTAAAACGTATCCAAAATGAATTTGCGACGATTTTGAACATTTTAAAATTTTGCGCGCGCGCTGACGCGCGCACGTACGCATGCGCGCGCGTTTTTTGACCTGAAATTGACCGGACGGATATTGACCTTGATCATGATAAATATGAATGAGAAACAACTTTTCGTTATGAAGATATGATCATGAGAAGATATTCAGAAAATTTTACAAAATGGCGCCTAGATGACGTCATCAGTCAAGGTCAGGGTTCAAAACCTTATTTTGCTTTGTCCATATGCCTATATATATGTGTGCCAAATTTCAAGGCACTTGATTGAGCCATTTTCAAGTTATCTTGCTAACAAAAAAGTGATTGGAAATAAGAAAAATAAAGAATAATAATAAAGGCAATTCTAACGAAATTATGAGGTGGTCTGTATGATGTACAGCCCACCTAATAATAACTAGAATTGTAATACTTGTTTAGAACAAGTATAGGTGGGCTGGTCGAACTAAAATTAAAGACATAATCAAGGGCTCATTTGAGATAGCTTATTGTCTCAGCTACAACATACTCGAAGTTCAGCGTAAACGAAGCTAAAACGAAGAAGATATTGGTCGCGAAAGACGGGAATGTAGAATCCAGTTTTGAAAAAAAGTCATGTCCCATAGAGAATACACGCAAAATGTTAAAAAAT